>PVJC01001882.1:0-86379 GCA_004026665.1 Murina feae
TTATTGTAAATTAATTATTTGTAGCATCTGCTCCAAGCAAAACTTGGGCACCTAGCATTTTTTATTTGGCTCTTTCAGGTGAAAATCCAAAAGTAGGAAACCTAGTGAAATGTTTCACATATTGGGAATTCAATGAGTCTATACTAATAGTAAGAGAGTAAGAAAAAAACAAAGTGTGGCTCAGTGGTTGAGCATTGACCTATGAACCAGGAGTTCACAGTTCGATTCCTGGTCAAGGCACATGCCTGGGTTGGGGGTGTGCAGGAGGCAGCCAATCAATGATTGTCTCTCATCATTGATGCTTCTGTCTCTCTCTCCCTCTCCTTTCCTCTCTGAAATCAACAAAAATATATTAAAAAAGAAAGAAACAAAGGCAATGGAGAATATACTTTTATTTTTTCATAAATGACTTTTGTGGCTTATCATGCAATAAAAATATTGCAATACATTTTTAGAACAGATATGTTTGGTGATAAGCAGAATAAAAATTCTAATAGCTTCTTTGCATTCATTCATCCATCTATGTATCCATCCGTCCATTCTTGAGAATGAAGCCTCCACTAGATTCTCTCATAAAAAAGAGAACTGGAAAACATTATCTTGGTCTTAGGTCACTTAGATTTAGTTGAAAAAATTAGACTTGGTCAGAGGCCTTTAGAGAATTTGGGGTGAGTAAATTATTTTTGTGGACAAATTTTAGTCTAAGCTTCTTGGTGGAAGCAAATCTCCAGAGGCAAAACCAGTTATAATTCAACCCCCCTTTGTTCAGAGTCATGAGATCAAGCTTCTAGGTCAGTGATTTCAAGATTTTTTAAAACATACAATACCTGACTAGTCAGGTGTTGCAGAATTTTAGTAATTAGTTTATGTGTGCTGTGAAATGAAAAAGGTTGAAAATCGCTGGCCTAGTTTAATTCATATGCTGTATCAATGTGAGAAAACATGTTTAAAATGCTTTCAAATACCTTTCTATCTCTAAATTTTAGGGCTGACTTACTTGTTCTTTCTGCCACATTCTCATAATGGGTGGTGCTTTTATTTCCAGAACAGCCCTGAGCATAATATGTTGTAATTATATACTCATGTGTGTGTCTCCCTTATTGAATTTCAAAATCCCTGACTGTAGGGACCATATTTTTCACATTTTATAATCCAAGTCCCTCACCCAGAACCTTGCATACAGTAGAAAATTAGTAAAAGTGCCTTAAATGCCCACTAGACTCAATGGAACAAAAAGTAGTCAACTGAGCAATGTGGAAAAATTGATTGACCAGATTTTTTCTTTGTTTTCATCTGCAGCTATACGTCTAGGTCCAAACAAATAGTTTCATTTGAGTTAATTTTTTTTCTCCCATTTTTATATCAAAGCATATTCCTGTAAAAATGTGTTGAGTCAGATGATAGTCATGTGACCAGATAATTAAAACATTTTTATTTCCAGTATTCAGTGTGGCCTCCTCATGGTAAAGTGCTACTATGATGTGACATCAGAAAAAGTCAGCCTCTCCTTTTAATAAGGCACAAAGGTTGTTTAAACCTCAATTTTATATGCAATATTAATGTGTTCTATTTAAATATTAATCGGACTAAGAGCCTGGAGCAATCAATACTTCACAGCAGCTGAGTCATCCAGGGCTGAGGATTGGGCCCATCTCCAGCAGGTGCCCTTTCATCATGGAGCCACTTGCCACCTGGAGCCCTGGTGTGCACATGGCTGCTGGGCTCAAAGTCACTTTTTCCAGGTTCCACGCTGGCAGCCCTTCAGAGTGCTCCAGAGGCCTCTCCTCAACGATAGTTATCTTTCAGGAACCCATCAAAAAAAAAAAGGAAAAGTGCAGGTCCTTAGGGGTGAGCTTTTGTTGGTGAAATAGCAACTCTGGATTATAAATAATGTTCCAAATTTTGTACTGCATCAAAGAGCTTAATTCGTCCTCTCCCATCTAGAAATTTAACTGCATTTTGAACAACCTGTATTGTACACATTCCACACATGAAACAGCTCTTGGTTATTTGCATGTGAATTATCCACGCTGAAAATCATATTTCTCCAGGCCTTTGGCTATGGAGCCTCAGTTCTATGATCCTCTATTCCTTTCATCAGTGACAGGCATTAATGGGAATGGGGTGGTGGCATCACCTATGAGATAACTGAGAGCTGGGAGAGAGAGGGTTCTGCAAGCTAGAGGTCCCCATCATCAATGATAGGGGCTCTTCATATGATTGAGCTCCTGATTTTATTTGCAACGAATGAATGATGGATTAACAGTCAATGCAATTTAGCAAATATTTATGAAATGCCTGTTTAGCACTGTGCTAAATGTGAAGGGGGCACAAATTTTAAAAAGTACACACTTTCCTACAAAGAGGTCATGATCTAGTCCTGATGTCATCATATGGAAATAGCAATGTTGACTGAATACGTGAATGAATGAATAAAGTGCCAAAATGAATGATGAAATTAATCATCAGAATCTTGGAATGTTTGCAAAGAAATCCACGTTATAAAGTGTATCCCTGGAGATTTTGATTCAGTAGGTCTGGGGTAGGGCCAGAGAAATCTGTATTCTCCTTAGGCTGGGATGGGCATCCATTGCTGTGGGAGGACCAAGGAAGGGGTCTAGCATGGATAACTAGAATAGATGCTGCATAAAAACAAGCATAAAATGTCAGCAGCATATCACAATAAGCATTTATATCACTTATGAGTCTACCGTTCAGCTAGAAGCAAGATTATCTAGGTTGGGCTCAGCTGGGCAGCTCTGCAGACCTTGGCTGGGCTTGCTTGCTTCTGGGGTTTGGCTAGAGGTAAGCTGCTATTGGCAGGGCTCTTCCACTAGGCAGCTCTGCTTCTTACTGCAGTTCTGTAGGTTGACTTCGGTGGCTGTGTTATGGGCTCTGCAGCTGGGGTAGCTCTTCTCCATGTGTCTCTCATCTTCCTCCTGGGTACAGTAGGCTAGCCTGGGCATGCTCTTCTAATGGAGATGGTAGAGGCATAGCAGGGCATATGGGAATACAAAAGGCCTCTGAACTGGCAATCTGACACTTCTGTGTAATTTTCCTGCTTTAAACAAGTCACATGCCCCCACCCAAAGTCAAGGGGTGGGACATACACTTGGCTCTTTTAGAGAGAGGTTCTGCAAAGCTCCTCAGTAGAAGCTGAGGTCTAGGGAAGGATGAGAAGTTGGAGCCAATGCAGTCTTCCACATTTGCTGCACTCAAGAATTTGTGGAAACAATGACGGAGGAGTACCCAAATCTGTACAGATTTCAGCACAGGATTTTGGAGCTGCTCAGAGGATGACACACCGTTTCCAAGCTGAGAGATAGAGACCCTAGTTCAAGAAGTGATTCAACCATCATGTCACCAGGGCAAACGCCCGTGTCCCACTGTGATCACTGAAACATCAGGAGGTGTAATTGCCTTGGCCTGGAGAAAACCTCATTTGGAAAAATTACCATTTTACAATCCTTTCATCCACTTTGAAGATTAGGCCTCCCTTATGAATATTCTTTAGCTCAAAGAGCTGAGACAGAGAAGAGTAGATGAGAAATTCTACTGGGACATCCTTTTTCATTATATTCCTCGCCATGGGCAATGAATCTTCTTTTTCCCTTTATCTTCTGCTATTTGGATGTTCTTTTTAAAAATAAACATTTCAAATAAAATTAAAAAATAAATAAATAAGCCTTTCTTTTTTTCAAATAAATCTTTGAGCTTTATTTTGGTAGCCCTGCTTTTTGGCCTTTGCTTCTCCAGCTTCACAATCTCATACTTAGTCTGGTTGAGGTGTCTTTTTCTTCTCTTTTGAGAACTTTGAGCTTAAAGGGGAGGACACTGAGCAATCGCACCATTTCTTAAGGCATGCTCCTGCTTCTTCTCCATCAGGACAACCTGCCATTATGCACAGTTGTAATTTCAGCTCTTTTGAGATGGAACAGAATGTTTATTGAGCATCTGTTATCTGTAAGACCCTATACACATGGTATCTCAATTATACCTCACAGCAAACCTGATATTCATATTGCCCATTTCACAAAAGAGGATATTAAAATTCAAAGAGGTTTAATAGGTTAGTCTCAAGTTGCATAACTTTGACTCAGGAAACCAAACATCACACTGTTTCCATTACTGTTACACTGTCAGAACTTTATCCTTGCATGCTAGCTGATGCTGTCAGCACCTGAAACTCTCCACCTGAAGACTCTCTTTGTCTGCTGACTGTATTCTACTTGCATGGTGGGCAGGCTAGAAGATCTGGAAAGCTAAGCATCCCCCTCTCACCTCCCTAATTTGTGCTCTCCCCTGGGACACAGCCCTCAACCAGTGATTGACAAGAGTTGATGAATAACTTTGAGTGGCTCTGTCTACACTTTCCCAGAGTTCTGTGGTGAGAGCATGCTCCTTTGCACTCAGTAGTAATAGGCTTTGTAACAAACCCTTTCTCAGTGGCTCTTCCTTGTGGAATAACTTCCTTTCTCCCCAACTGGTACTTCCTGGGGTCTCCCCCACCCCAAATAAACGACTTGCTTCCCAATCCGTATCTCAGGTCTGCTTCTGAGAAAACTCCCTCCCACAGCAAGGAGATTCTCTTTGGACTTTATAGAACCACTAGCCACTTCTTCACTTTTGTAGCTTCATCAGAGAAGGCTTTGGGCAAAGCAGAGGTGCTTGGCTCCACCCACAGCCACCCTGCGGGACCTGAACCTCAGTCACAATTCTCGTGTTCTGGAGAAGCATCCCTCTATTCCTGGGGACCTCTGGACTTGGACTGCTGCTGTGAACACAGGCACATGGTCGTCACTGAGTGGGGCCACACGGTAAAGAGATGAACAACCTCCCTGCTTGCCAGCCCCTCACCTGTGAGATACGTCCCACACCTGTGTCCTTACTGACCGCCGGCTTCTCTGGAGATCACCTGAGTCTGGCTTCTCTCTTTGGGGCATGCACATAGCAGGTCCGATACACAGTGATCAGGTTGTGTTAGTGTGTATATCTAGATCGTTTGCACAGAGATGGTGGGGTAAAGGAACTCTTCAGACTTGGTCTAAAATAGTGTCTTGGCCAATATTTGTTTCATGTTACTGCTATTGGGATGGAAAAAGGATTGTTTTAATTATTTGGGATAGTGAGCATTTATCAGTGGGACTGGATCCCTCAGATTAAATCCAATCATAGAACAATAGAGCAATACTTCCAGCAGCTATTATTTTCCTTTGCTTCTAACTCTCAACAGATTTAATGTAGATTTGTTGAATTAAATTAACACTAACGACTCATATTTATATATTGATTTGCAGTTTTCAAAGGATTTTAATTCTCAGTTTAAATAGAAAGAACACCAGACTACCAGTATACTCTGACTCATCTCTTAAAAAAAATATTTTTATCGATTTCAGAGAGGAGGGGCGGGTGAGAGACTGATGGAAACATCAATGAAGACTGACAATCATTGGTCGGCTGCCTCCTGCAGGGCCTCTACTGGGGATGGAGCCTGCAACCCTGACATGTGCCCTTGACCAGAATCGAACCTGAGATCCTTCAGTCCCCAGGCTGACACTCTAACCACTGAGCCAAACCAGCTAGAACATCTTCTCTTTTGATATACGGAATAAAACAAGCTTTGAAAATATTTCTTATTTGGGAAACAGTTTGCCTAGTTAGATTATGAAGAAATTTTTGTCATTGTTGTCTAAAAACTTCTGCTGGAGTTTTTACTTCTCACTGAAAATCATCTGTAGTAAGAAGGAATTTCTCATACACAACCTATTTCGTTTATTTTAACCTTTAATAAATTTCCAAGTCATCCTCTCTGAGGCAAATGTTGCCAGCACCCAGCCCATTTAGCTTTGGCCCACCACCTGATGTGTTCTGGCTGCCTGTACTGCATCTTTGACAAGGGCTGTGGGAAGGTAGGATGTGCTGGGATTTTAACATTTCCTGGGACCAGCCCTCAACCAACGACTGACAGAAGTTGCTGTAAAAATACTCCCACTTCCTTGGATGTTCCAACCTGGATGGGATAACTGACACTTATTCTACACTGTCCCCAACTTCCCAGTGGGATGAAGTTCCAGCCGCTCCCTTGTTTGATAATGTACCATGTATTAGCTGCTTCCCCTTCCATCTCTCATTACTTCCTCTATTCTTGCTTCCTGGGATCACCTCTCAAATAAACTACTTGCACTCAAATCCTGGTCTCAGGTCTGCTTGTGAAGGAACTCAAACACAGACCTCCCCAAAGTACATTTCACTAGAAGGCACCAGGCTAACTCATCACATCCGAACCATTAAGTCACCTAACAAGGTGTGAAGCTGTCTGTTAATCCTTTGCTCAAACAATTTTTGAGCTTATCACCGTCCACTGATTTCATTGTTCTCCTGGGCAAGTCTACTCCGCTTGCCACCCTCATTTTGTTAATTATAGTGTAAAATTTTCAATTAAAAATAAAGGAGATAAATTTGGTTAGTAGCTTTAAAGCTGTCAGTCTCTACACAGAGTAAGAGAGACACTGAGATTGTACAAATCAGTTCAGGCTCAGGTTCTCTGCTGAGGAATTAAGAATGAGGTATTTGATGTTCAGTTTTCTCACTTATACCAAAGACAGAGAAAACAGTTTTAATCCTCACCCAAGGATTTTAGAGAGAGAAAAGGGGAGAGAAAGGAAGAGTGAAACATAGATCAGTATGCACCCCAAACAGTATGAACCCACAACCTAGGTATGTGCCCTGATCAGGAATCAAATCCAAAACCAACCAAGACACACCAGCCAGGGTGAGAGAATATTATATTACAAATTTGTAATCAGCTATGTAATTAGACATACTTTTTGTAAGGTTCCAAGTATTTAATAAATGTTGAAGACTAGAATCTTTCTCTGGATTGAAGTTTCTGTTCAATTCTTAGATGTTATCTACTCTAGGATTAGTGTAGACATTGTCATCTCCTCAACAACACATACCTGGCAACTGGCCATCAATTTCCTCTTTTTTTTTTGTTAATCCTCATCCCAAGATATTTTTTCCATTGATTTTTAGAGAGAGTAGAAGGGGAGAGAGAGCGAGAGAGAGAGCGAGAGAGAGAGCGAGAGAGAGAGAGAGAGAGAGAGAGAGAGATGTTGATGTGAGAGAGACACATCTATTGGCCATCTCATGCATGAGTCCCGACCAGGCCAGGATCAAACCTGTAATCCAGGCACATGCCCTTGACCCAGAATCAAACATGAGACCCCTCGGTGCTCCAGCTGATGCTCCAACCACTGAGCAACACCGGCTAGGGCAACACTCCTGTTGAACATTTTCAGATATGGAGAACTTTACTTACTGGGAGAGCTAATTCCTTTTATTTATCTACCTTAATCATTAGACAGTTCTTCCTTTAAACGAACCAAATTCTTTCTCCTGCAGTTGTCATCCATTGGTGGGAATTTTCTTGGGAGAAATTAATGAATTAGTTGAGTGCCTCATCCCACATAGAGCATTGGAGAATTGGAACTATTTGAAAACATATTTAATGTGCCTCTTAAGTTGTCACCCCCACCCCCAATCTTTCAGCTTTCCTTAGCAGACTATAGTTCAGAGCCCCTCTGGTACCTTGTCTGTCACTCTTCCTCTTGGAATAGACACCCATTAGAACCAAGTTAGTTGTCCAGCAATTGGGGATTGGAAAATTTAAATACAATGCAGCACGAGTAAAAACTGTATAGCCCTATAATCACGTTTTGAAGAGTATTTAATGATATAAAAGTGTTCATGACGTATTAGGTGGAAGGGGGCATGCTGTATATGCCACCAGAGCCCAATTTCATTAAAAATATGCACATAGAAATGAACACAACACCCATAGAACCCATCGAGTCTTTCAGGTATATTCTGATATCAGAGTTGAGAGGAGCCAGTACCTTTCAATTTGGATGCTTTACTTTCCCATTTCAGCATACAGGTTTTGGCAGAATCACAAGGTTAATTAGCATTGTATCTGCAGTTCATCAGAGCCCCAGAGAACTTTTTCCCCCTCTTGAATTATTATCTCTTTTAATCTGATAATTGGTATTGGGATCAGTCCTTCACAGAAATACCGGGGCTGGGCAGAGAGCAGGGAAGGATGCCCAGGTCAGTCTCTGTGTAAGTGGCTTTGGTGAGGACTGGCCTGGCAGGAGTGAGAGGTCAGTCTTCCAGCCCCACCTACCGGCAAACACCCTACCTTGAAGTCCCACAAGCTGCAAGATGGAGCAACACCGGTCTGCAAAAGGGAGCAGGACCCTGTTTGGCGGCTTTGTGAGGTGCTGGGTCCTGGAGATGGCAGGAAGCCTGTACAGCCACAGCTCAGGTCTGGGAAGAATACTAATAATGCCTCTGTGCACCTATACAGGCTACCACCTCTGCCAGTTCTGTGTAAGAAAAGCCTGTGGATATCAAAGAGCTGGAGAAAATGCAACACAAGCATTTCTTAGTCTCCCTTTTGGAGAACTTTCCAGAGCCCTGCAGCTATTGGGGAGACAGAGAAAGGGATGGCATGAGAGGAGGCAAACAAGGCTCTAAGTGGGGCAGTCCCTTTAAGGAAGCAAAAGGGACAGCCAGGCAGACAGCTCCACGTGTGTCTGTAGGAGGGGAGGAAGGACACGGGAAGGAGAGGAGAAATGTTTCCTTAGACTCTGCAGATGGACCACTGAGGTGGAACCTGCAACTCATAAGTGGTTTTTTATTGTCTTATCTACAGGAGTGGAGTCTCATCTCTTGGAACAAAGTATTGCATTAATTTTTGTCATGTCTCTCTGGGCCGACTTTGTCTGGACAATGCCAATGATTCATTTAATTTTCTTTTTAATTATCAAAAAGATGCTTAGCCCTATGTAAACTCTTGTAGATTTGTAAGTCTCTTGCAGTAAAAAGAAACCCAGCCCATGGGTGCTCTGTTTCCTAATGCTTAATGCACTCAACACGTGGAAAATCTCTGTTCTCTTTTTGCATTGTAGATACACACCTTCTGGAATGGTGCAGAATGTTGATCCCCAAACACTTCTTTTCTCTATTGAAGTTCATGCTATCTTCAATATGACCTCTTCAGCTACTAAAATAACACTCGGAATACTTATTTCTGCAGCTCAAAGAAGTATTGCTTAGTAATAGTTTAGATAATTTTAAGTGACACACCAATGCTTGAGTAGTGGCCCTCCTGGGGTTAAAATAAAGTGATTACTTATCTTTAAAGCGTTTGTAGTTTTCATCAGGGAAGCAGAGTGATTTTCTGGGTCAAAGTCAGAGCATGTGGTTCTAGCCCAACAGCACTTACCATGCCTTTCTGTTAATATTTCTTACCTGTCAAGGGAAACTCACGTTCTACACAGTGTTGTGGGGGCAAGTCAGTGTGCAGGGCTCATAAACACAGAAATAATAAAAAAGATGATGCTCTTGCTCTCATACAGCTATGGTTGCAATGCGAGTTGCTGCACTTTTTGGCATTTTGCCATCAGTTTCATCCAGCAAATACTCAACAGGCTCATATCCACCCTTCAATTCAATACCAATACCTCAGCTAGAGTTGATTTTAAACCTCCCTCATATTTGCCCCTCCTTGTACCTTTCAGACCTCAAGTTTCCTGCTTTTCTTCTTAGAAAGCCACCAGCTTTTCCTGCCGCTGGGCTCTATACCCTGTCTGTTTATCTTCGGCCTGAGCTGTGGCTCTAAGAAGATGGGCAATTTTAGTGTGCATGCATGGACGTGTTCACATGTGTGTGTCCTGTGTGCATGCATGTATGTGTAAATATGCAAGTGTATGTTCATAATAACAAGGGACACCAGAACACCTAAGGTGCACATGTTTCCGCACACAGATCAGCTTGTACTTACATAGTTCGAGGCCAGGTCCGGGTGGAGATAGTCAATCCCTGTGAAAAGACAACAGCACAGGAACAAAAGGTTAATACCTGCCACTGTCCTCGGGAAAGCCGCTCTAGAAAGATCTTATGTGCTGCACCCAGGATACATTGTGCCTGAGGCCTCAGCCTTGTGTTTTACTTCCTGAGTGAGGATGGGTGGGTTGCACCTCCCAAGTGAAGAGATAGCTGCCACCAGATGCATTGGAGGAGGGAAGCCAATTAGAGCTTGGAGCCTCAGGATAACACTTCTGCCATAAATGTCAGCACAAAGGGGCTTAGTGTGTATAAGATAAATGGCTCATCAGGCCAGTGATGCAAAAGAGATTTGTGGAAATCCTGACATTTCTAAAGCATCAACAGGCATTTCTTCTGAAATGAAACTGGCCTGGGGGAGGAAAAGCAATTATTATTTAACAGGGCCTGGACGGCAATGGATTAGGAGAGGGTTCTCTGGCATAGAAATAATAAGAGTAACATAGCTGGGCAAAAAAAGATTCGGTGAAGAGCAAATGGTCTCCTGCAAGGTGTCCTGAGTGGGAGGTGATACTTGTCTTTCCAGAATGTGCCTCTCCTGGAAGCCGAGACCCCGAGTTGCCCTGCAGGGCTCCTGTGCTTTCTCCTGCATGTGGACTACCTTGTTGCCCAGTAGTCATTCCAGTGGTAGAATTATGGTCCATGAGTTGCTGGTCTCTATTAGACTCATGAGCCTCAGAAAGCACCCTGGAACTTCAAGGGCAAATTGAAAAGTTTTCCTTCAGGTCTGAGAGCCACATAATCATTGCAGTTTCATTTCATCTGAGCACCTAGCCCTCCAAGGAACCAGCCAGGCTGCTGCACTACCTAGCGTAATGATTGTAAGCGTAGGTTTTGGAATCAAAGATTTGAGTTTGAATCCCAGCCACACTGCCAACTGGCTGCATGACTTCAGGGAAAGCATGTGGTTTCTATATGCTTGTTTTCTTCTCGATCTAGTGGAGGTGAGAATAGGGTGGTATGCTTGTAATGATGGCATTTAACAACTCTATTGGGTTGCAATACTTAAAAGCCAGAAGTATTATTCAGCCTCTTGTGTAGCTGTCATCTTTACTGCATGCACACCAAAGTCAGGTCACAGCTATAGCTTTGTTCTACAAAAAAGAACTTATATCAGGATGTATATAATTGACCCTTGCACAACAAGGGTTAGAGGAGCCAGTCTCCTGGGCAGTTGAAAATCTGCATATAACTTAAGTCGGTCCTCCATGTATGTGGGTTCCCAACCACCAGCTGATCCTTGAAGAAAGCGAGTTTGAACTGTGCTGACCAATAGAAAAACCCACGTAGAAGTGGACCCACACAGTCCAAGCCAGCATTCGTCAAGGGTCAACTGTATTTGTAAAAAAAGTTTTCTTTTTTGTTGTTGTTGTTGCACAAGTCATTTCTGATAAGTACTTTTTAGACTGGGGATCACTGTTCTCGGGAAAGCTGCTCTAACGTTTCATATCTTGCTGCTGATATTTTGACATCTGAAACAATTATTGTTCTCATGCTGATTTCTATATCTTGGGAGAGTATAGCTGGTCACTTCCTGCCCAATATCATCCTTCTCCTCCTCCTCCTTTTCCTCTTCCTCCTCTTATTCCCCTCTCAAGGACTGCAGAGAGACAGGGGTTAGAAGACTTAGAGACAAATATTTAAATGTTTGCAGACACATGTTCTGGACTCTAATTTAGAGATGATTAGTTTAGGTTGTATTGGGGATGAGCCTGGGCCTTGGGACCAACAGATCCAGTACCATTTCAGGTTCAGACACTGTAATATTTGTGTGACTTTGGCCAAATGACATAATCTCTTGCAACCTCGGTTTTTTCATCTTTAAAATGGAGATATTATTTACCTTGCAAAGCGATGTTCAAGATTAGAGCCAATTCATCGAAAGATGCTTGAAAATTATATTTCTATCCCCTCATTGGTACCATTATCTACCATATCACTAGAGGTGTATGGATAATGCTGAATTAAATTGTATATATTTGCTAAAATTTGTTAAATTTTGTGAACTCATTGTTAGGCAAAAAATGTTGTAACGTACAGGCAAGGTAAAATAAAAATGACAAACACACAGATGCACACAGACAGAACATTTTTTTCTAATAATGAGTAAAATTTTAAAACATGACCCCATGTCCTGAGATTGCAAGTTGTTTAGAAGGGGAATTTTTGGAGAAATAGTAGTCTTTTCTCTGTGAAGGGAAAATATTGAAGCAAAGAGGTAATCTGAGACCAGAAGGGAATTAGAATTAAAACAAGATAAATTTATCCCAATTAAATAAAACATCTTTAATTAGGTTATGGGGAAGACCAGGTGTTAAGTTAAAACAGACTTTAGTTTGAGAAAGAAAATATTATTATAGAATTGTGAAGGATGACAGACATGATCCAGAAAAATAAAAATGAACTGAAGCAAGAAAATGATAACCTGATAATTAAACAGTATTTTAAGAATTTTGAATGTTTTATATTTAGGGGAATACACCAAATACATCTTCTAAATCAGCTTATTTTTTCACTTCTATTAGTAACAGATTCAATTTTATTTTTCATGTATTTGTATATTTTCAGTAATGACTGATAGACCCTATGTAGGTCCTGGAAAAAACAGACAATTTGGACACTGAACCTGAGCTATGGCTCATGGTCTGCGGGGGGCACCTACTCATCAGCCAAATCATAATGAATGTGGGGCACAGATTAAAAAATTTGGTTATATTTTTGTTCATAAACCATTCGTATCTGCCACTAGTTTGAAGTCTAATCCACAATAGTACAAATTCCCAGGAAGCTCCAGAGACTTCAGGGAATTAGCAAGGAGCTCCATGTACATCTTCCTAGTAGAATGGTAATAGTTCAGTTGAGATGTATTACTGGTCCTAAGCCCAGTTACTTTCATTGTTCTAAGAAAGCTAGCTCCATTGCACCATCCCTATGGTTTTATATGCTGCTGAGGAGTAGACCTCAATGGATTAATTGTATTTTCAAAGATGGTGGTTCAGTATCACTGATCCCATATGGCATTCTACAGTATGACAAGGTCATTTTCTCCCCGATTTACAGGTAAGTCTATTCTTCTTTAGTCTGACTGGGCTGTGATTGCTTCTGCAAATAAGTTATAGAAGCTATGACTTTCAAGGCTAAGTCAGAAAAGGCCAGGCATCTTCCACCTGTTTCCTTTGCACACTTGCTTACTCTTCAGGAAGCAATCTGCCATGGAAGAATCCCATGTGTAGTCACTCTGTTTGACAGCTGAGCCCCAGCAGCAGCCAGCATCAACTCTTAGCTATCTTGGATGTTCAGCTCAGTCAAGCCTTCTGATGACCACAGCCCAGCCAACATCTGAATGCCTGTTCTTGGGAGCCCTGAGCCATCTGTAAAAACCCATCTACCTTGCTGGGGAGACCACATGGAGTGGAGAGACTGGGGCTACACAGAGCTGGAGGGAGCCTCCAGTTATATCCAGTCCCAGCCATCTTCTGACTTCAGCTGCATGAGAGACCCCAGAAAGGCCAGCAGCAGAACTGTCCAGCTGAGCCTGGGCAATCCACAGAACCGAGAGAGAACAACATGGTGGTTATTTAAAGCCACTGAATTTTGGGGTAATTTGTTCTGCATTAGTAGGTGACCAAAACAATGGAGAAGTTACGAGTTTTAATTGGGAGGCAGATAATTTGCTTTTTTTTTTTTTTTTTTTTGGAATCCCAAAGGCCACTGATCGCAGAAGAAATAACATAAATCAAATTCTGTCAAAACTTTCTGAAGGACTTGGCCTTGAAAGCCAGATGACATGGAGCAGAGGCAAGAGTCATCTTTGCTATCTTTGGAGGGGACCGTCGACACTTAGGTGAAGGGGTTACATTTAAAGAGTCCTGAAGCAGGCATCATAGGGCTGATGGAGGTTTCATAAGCGCGGTGTGCCTGTCTATTGTCACTGTGGTGCCACTTTTAGGGTGCTTCTCTAATACCCAACAGGGCGTACACAGGAGATACGCTGTATGGTCATTACAATATATCCTAGGCAGGTCATCCCCAAATCTAGGTGCATCTTTCTCCTGGGTGAGCTGGCGTCAGCCACTTTAGTTTCTAAACCAAGACATTGGGAAGGAAGAGACTGTTCCAGCTCCAGACACGGTGCACAGACACTCTTGTGCAGAGCGCCTTTCTTCTTGTGAAAACCCTCGGCTGCTGGAGGAAGCTTTTACATCCACTTCAAAACGTGGAACACATCAGAAAGCAGGGAGGCATTGTTTTTATGTCGCTATTTAATGAGCCCACACAAAGACAGCAGCAATTTTAATCACTCTGGCTACCCTTGTTTTCCCATCAATTCTGTTTCAAAGGCTTACTTTAGAGAACATCGTGTTCTTTGAGGATATTCAGAAGGGAAAGGCTCCCTCCGTTGTTTCATCTTTGTCTAGTCTTTATATATAATTGGGCCAAAACTGCACAGTGGCACTTGTACTGGGAGACCCAGGCAGCTGACGAAGACCCGGATAGTACATCCCCAGTGAGATGACTACAGGGCAGAGATGCTCCAGGATCTTGGCAGAGCCAAGGACACGTGTAGCTAGAAAAACAATTCACCCAACTTGCTGGCTTTCATATAAAAAAACTATTGAAAATAAAGCTCTGTTAAATCTTTATCTGGCAGGTGTTTGGGACAGGATAATATGTTCTAGGGGTCATGCATCATAAAATGTTATCAAAGTCTGCTTCACAAGGGCTCCTTCTGAAAGTAACAATAAAGTAAAAAATCCTCCAAAGCCCAATCCTGCTGCTAAAACGCTATTTCATGGATCTAGAGCCACATGGTCTAATATAAATTTCTGTGATGATAAAAATGGAGTTTTTGGATTGAATTTCAGCAGCTGCTAGATCCATGTAGCTATTGAGAACTTAAAATGAAGCTAAAGAGTTGAATTTTTAATTTTATTTAGTGTCAATTAATTAAAGTTTAAAGTAAATAGCCACATATGTCTAGTGGCTAGTACATTGGACAGTCTAGAGAAATAGACGGTAAATATAAAGAGGTTTAGAAGATTTTTTAAAAATACATTTTATTGATTTTTTTTACAGAGAGGAAGGAAGAGGGATAGAAAGTTAGAAACATTGATGAGAAACATCAGTCAGCTGCCTCCTGCACCCCCCCCCCCCCCCACTGAGGATGTGCCCGCAGCCAAGGTACATGCCCTTGACTGGAATTGAACCTGGGACCCTTCAGTCCCCAGGCTGACACTCTATCCACTGAGCCAAACCGGTCAGGGCTAGAAGATGTTTTAAGGTAAACTATAAGCAGTGGTTTAATAAGAAATTAAAGTTGCAGGATGAACAGATTTCATTAGTTTATTTAATTTATTAATTCAACAAATATTTGTTAAGGGTATCCTCAAATTTAAGGGCCATGGGTTTGGAGGAAGGTGAGGTTTGGCCACAGTATAGATGGTTATCAGGCCCAACATCTGACTATTCTGCCTCCAAAAGAAGGACTCTCATATGTTCTGAAGCACTGCAAAGACACACTTGCTTACAAATGCTGTAAAGGCATTGAAAAAACTCACCATCATCCATAATTCCAATGGTAACACCTTTCCCTGTGTAGCCCAGCTCCCAGGCTTCTGCCACATTCAAATCAAGGCCAGGAGTGCCATCGGCTTGTCCAGTATTGATCTGGTACAGGAATTCCAAGCAGAGAATCTTATTAGTTTGGTGGAGTAAAGCACCTGTGTAAATGTTTGCTTGACATACTCTGCAGCCGTCTGCTAGTCCAGGGCCAGCTCAGAGGCCACATCTTCCCTGAACCAGTACTTCTGGGCATCCCCCCACCAACCTCTTCCAGCCTCCTCCTTTAATTTTTGGTATACACTGCTAACGCTTCATATTTTTTGTAAGTATGCAAACACAGTTTCGATCCTCCCATCTTTTATGACCAGGTTGTGATCTTTAAACTTCGTCATAGAGCTGCCATTTCCAGAAACCCCCCTCAGTTTAGAATTAAGTGCTTGCTTTTGTAGTTCTTGATTTATACTTCACATTTTGAATTTAGCACATATTGTTTGGGATTATTCTTACGTGAATATGATTTCCTGACTACATACAATATCCTTTGCAAGAGGGAGATGTTCTATTTACCTTTGTGATTTCAATACTACCACACCAATCTTGCTTTAAAAATATTTGTTGAGCTGAATTATAAATAGCTGGCTCAACTTTAGTGCATATTCCCCCCCGTAAAAAAAAATCCAAAGATGAAATAAAGGAAAGCAAAGGAAACAAATTCCAAATAAGTGTGTTCACTACCCTCTTTTCATGCATCTTTGTCCTGTGCAGATTTTCTCAAAGATGAGCCATAAAAAAATAGTCACATCAGAGTTTGTATTGGCAGAAACTCACAGTGACCAATTGGCCATTACAGTGTTGCTAAAACATTGTGCGAATGTCATAGTGCTCCATAAAAATGGCCACTCTTCCCTTTCCAGGCATTTGTTAAGATTTTACCTCTCCATTCCCTTGGAAATGAGAATGACCATGTGACTGATTTTGGCCAATAGAATATGAGCTTATGTGTCATCTGTCACATCTATGTGGAAGCTTTCAGAGTCACTGAGTAATTTCCCCCCTCCTTTTCCTCATGTGTTCATGAAAGCAGGGATCAAGATGGAGTGGAAATGGAGCTTGATTTCCCTGGGTCTCTGATGGATTATGAAACATTGGCAGCATAGCATGAGTCAGAAACTTTGATTTCATTAAGCTACTGTGATTTGAGGGTTGTTATTGCAAGAAATATAGCCTATATTGACTAATATAGTCATCCTTTTGTATTGGAGGGGATGGTTCCAGAACCCCTGTGGATACCAAAATATGGATGCTTAAGTCCCTTATATAAAATGGTTTGGTATTTGCATATAACTTATGTTTTGCATATAGGTTACAGTCAGACATGCCTACACTTCATTTGTGTGGATTCAGCATAGTTCTCTGCATGTGGCAAATTAAAATTTTGCCTTTTGGAAATTTCTGGGATTATTTTTTAAATATTTTCAACCTGCAGTTGGTTGAATTGTGGATGTGAAACCCGTAGATATGAAGGGCTGACTAAATAAGTTTATTTAATTACCCAAATGGAATTTTTAGAATTCCAAGCCACAAAGCATACGGTATAGTCAAGTTCTAAAGCCCCAAGAGGGGGTTTGTGGTGTATTCCTATAAGGTAGCAGTCCATGGGTCATAATTTATCTTCTCTTTTGCTCAACACCTTTTAATCTTAAATAAAGCCTCACTCACATTGATAAATTAGTCACTCATTTCTCCTCAATATGCCCTGTGGTTTGGTTTGTTTGGAGACTTTGAGCACTTTTTAAACATAACTCAACCCATCCAAATGGATGGACTCTTGGTGAGCCAGATAATGTTCACTACCAGACAAATGGGTTTCCCTGCCTTGAATGCTGCATCAATTAAGTACCATGGAACTGATTTCCTGCCATTATTTGAGGATGCTACTGATAGATGCTACTTCTGCTATTTTAGTTTTCTGGGTCTCTTGCTTGTCTCTTGTGTAGTAGCCTGATTCTTTGCCTTATGTCTGTGATTTCATCATGTCCTACTGTGACTCTGACGGTTGAGACCCCACATCTCTTCCAAGACCTTGAGTTGACCTTTACATGGTTTTGCATCTTCATTCATACATACACTGGGAACACTTTTCAGAGTCTGAGAGAATCTGATCTGCTTTTGTTAGTTGCTTTGACCCTAGGAGGCCATGGCTACTTAGCAGTTCAGAAGAAAGCAGATTAGGGAATGAGATGCTTGGGTGTGCTAGAAAATCAATATGGATCAGAGGGGATAGAGCAGTTCACAGCGTCAGATGCTGGCTAATGTCCCAAAGAATAATGAGGAAATGGAAATGCATTTTGTATCCGAAGCCTCAAAATGAGAAACGTTAGGAATGATACAGAGACACTTACCAGATACCATTGCTTTGTAAAAAGAGGATCATTCATGTTGATATCGATCTCATTGATATCTCTATACCCTCGCTTTTTCCGTTGGAATCCTTCTTGTTGCAAGGCCATTTTTACCTGGAATGACAATACTGGCACATTACTTGACTTATCATTCCTCTTTTGAAATTTATTTCCATGAATTCAAATTACATTTGTATCTGAAGTGGTTTTTTTTTCTTCACCTGAAGCTAAGCTCATCTCATATATACTCTCACTTTCTGATTATTTTCCAAGGGCATCTACTTCTGCTTGCAGTGAGCAAACAGGCTCAGTGATGGCTCAAATGTGTTTCCCTAAATAAGAATTAGACAGAAAAAGTACTCTCAAGGAAGATAAGGTGGTAGGGCCATTAAGAGAAAGAAAATGAAGCAAAGGAACACTTCTATGAAGGAAAGGAGAGTGATATAGATTCTGGGAGGGAGAGAGTGAAACCTCATTGATCATTTTTCTGGAGGGCTTCTGCGCCTTTCCATTCGTTGATAGTACTGTACTATCAGCCCAAAACAAAAAAAATAAACAAACAAAAGACCTGTGTGAAGAGCCAGGAAGTCCATAGCAAAGCTGTAGAAGGTAAGTGAGGGACCTTTGAAGAGAATTGAGGGATGGTGCTGCTGTCCTTGCAATGACAACACTTTGGTTTTGGACAGTAAAACATTAGAACCCCACACACTTGGATGGAAATAAAGCTCAGGAGCCGAATTAGTTCACACAAGCTCCTGGCAACAACTAAGCTCTTACTCAACCAGAAAACTTTCTTTCACTTGGGCAAAAACTAATCTATCACCCACTACTAGTAGCTGTGGCCAGTCTCTGAAGGCCTATACACTCATAGACTATGCAAATGTATAGAAAAGTGTGTGCTGGAAACTTATTATTTATTTAAGTTATATTTTTCTGTCCGACATTTACTTCTCCTTTTATCAAATTTTCCCAGTATATTAGGAAAATTTTATTTCTCTTAATGGCCCTACCACCTTATCTTCCTTGAGAGTCCTTTTTTTTTTTTTACCTGAATCTTATTTAGGGAAATTCACTTTGAGCCATCACTGCGTCCACTAGGTTCTGTTAGTTGGAGTGAAATTTGAGGCACCTGCCTGCTGTAAAGAACCTGAAGCTCTCCTTGCCACAGAGGTGCTCAGTGGGTATCTCTCTTCCAGCATCCGAATCTTACAGGCCAGCCCTGGGGCCCCCCCAGGATTGATCCTTCAGCCTTTCATAGGTTGTAACCTCCCAAACTTTTCCAACAAATTCTCTTTTGCATAAGTGATACAGAATCGATTCCTGTTGCTTGCAGTCAAGAACTCTGATATGGGACAAGAGAGTCCAAGTCAAGAGCGGTGGTGGGCAGGGAAGAATGAAGAGATTGTAGATGTGGCTCAAACCCTCATCTTCCTGCTTCCCTGGAATGTGGAAGAATGCTGTGGGAGAGTAGCTCCTCACATCCTCCATCTACACACTCACACAGAAGGCCTGGGGCTCAGTTGCCAGAAAAAACTCTTAATTCTATCCAAAATGCTATCCATATAGAAAAGAAGTGGTAGGTGTAGCAAGAGTAATTGGCCAGGGACCCAGCTGCGCCACTCTGAAATCTAGCGTTTGCTCTGTGAGTTCTTTGGAGGTATTACAGCAAGAGACATTCTCTGGGGTGTAGTTTCTATAAAAATCCCCCAAAGAAGTAGCAATATTACTGGAAAAAAAAGGGATAGATGATTATTTTTTTTAGAAATATATTTTTATTGATTTTGGAGAGGAAGGGAAAGAAACAAAGGGATAGAAACCTCAATGATAAAAGAGAATCATTGATTGGTTGTCTCCTGCACACCTCACACTAGGGATGGAGCCTGCAACTCAGACATGTGCCCTGACTGGAAATCAAACCATGACTTCCTGGTTCATAGGTCAACGCTTAACCACTGAGCCATGCTGGCGGGGCTAGATGGATATTTTTATAATGGCAAAATTTGGACACAACTAGTGCCCATCAGATGATTCAAATTTAAATATATATGCATATCAAGGTGTCCCAAAAAATGCATACACCCTTTAACAGCTGATCACTCAATTTTGAAAATGAAATGTATTTTAATAACAATGCCTTTATAATTATTCAAAATGTATGTATACATTTTTTGGGACACCCTAAACATGTTTATATGAAGCAGATGCCAAGATGGGATTAAACATGCAAGAAGTTTATTAAGAGAGAAAATGCAAGAAACTGTGTTGCAAGTCTGGCCCCATAAAGGAGAGAGTGTACAACATTGGGCAAAAGAATCCTTGACTGCCCCATAGTCTAAAGAAGGTTTGGCAAAGCTGTTGGGGATCCAGAGTTGGCTGTCAGAGGGCCCCTGTGTCTCCCAGGGGTAGGCCTGCCTCAGTACTCCTGTCGAGCTCAGTCACTGACTGGAGCAGTGTGGCCTGTTGCCAATGCGATAACAGATGTCCGAGTGCAGGTGCTGGGGTCCCTGGTCAGTTACTCTCTGTCATCAGGGGCCTGTCAGCATATTCTCACAGCTACCATAGAATATATCTATGCATTTATATATGTGTCTCTGTGCTTGTGTGTAAGCATTAATGTAGAACATTTAAGATGCCTAAGTCAGTGTAATTTTCAACCTGGAAAGAACCAGACACGCCCCTCATAAAACCTTTTTTTTTTTTTTTTAAATATATTTTATTGATTTTTTACAGAGAGGAAGGGAGAGGGACCGAGAGCTAGAAACATCGATGAGAGAAACATCGGATCAGCTGCCTCCTGCACACTCCCCACTGGGGATGTGCCCGCAACCAAGGTACATGCCCTTGACCAGAATCGAACCTGGGACCCCTGAGTCCGCAGGCTGACGCTCCATTCACTGAGCCAAACCAGCCAGGGCCATAAAACCTTTTTAATACTATGAAAGCAAATATAATAGCCCCCCTTTATCCACGTTCCAAGATCCCCAGTAGATGACTCAAACTACGGATAGTACTGTGTTTTTTCCTACACACACGTACCTTTTCACTTAAAAGAAGCACTTTAGGGCTTCTCTTTGGCGTATCTGAATTGCCAGCATCATTTGTGCTTTGGGACCATTACTAAGTAAAATAGGGGTTATTTGAACCTAAGCACTTCGAGACCTCCATAGTTGATCTGATAATCAAGAAGGTTAGTAAGTAACTGAGGGGGCGAGGGAGAGCATACATAGTGTGGACACGCTGGACAAAGGGATGATTCACATCCTAGGTTGGTTGAAGCAGGACAGCATGAGACTTCAATATACTCACAAAGGCCCACTATTTAAATAGAATGAATTTTTTTTTCCTGGAATTTGCCATTTAATATTTTCTCACCAAAGTTGACCACCAATAACTTAAACTACGGAAAGCAAAACCAAGGATAAGCGCCGAACTTATATTCAAATAAGCGTGCCACGTTAACTTGGGAGGGAAGGAGCCTGGATTCAGCCATCTCATCTTCCCTTTTTGGTTCCACAGCCTGGCATTTATCTGCTCTCCTCACTAATGGAGGCAGTTACCGGCCTGCCCCGAGGGAGTCTGGTTACAGTGGATTCATCGTCAGGAATGACTTCATTGCGCAGCTTCCCTTTGCTGGGATCTTTGCTGCTGAGCAAGACCATGCGGATGTGGGAACACTCTCATCTGCAGGCTGTTTTCCAGCAGCATAAACACAGGAGGACACAGCAGATTTCATCTTTTTCAATATGCAGTAGCAGCGAAAGCGGTTACAATGTCACTCCCAAATCAATTAGACCAAGTACGTCCTAAAGATAAGACTGTTTAAATCCATTTCCATAAGATTAATTTTCAGTTTCATAAATTAGGTTTTAATGGAGATCAGTGATGCTTTGGAATGTGAACCTCTGGATACCACCCTCCCTTGCAACTCGCAACAAAACAGGACTCCGTTGTCTGGAATTATGCATCTCGTGCTACTAAAAATTAGGCCTCCGAAGACTTCAGGGGCTTTGTCTTCATGTCCTCATTGAAAGTCACAGCTACAATTTCAAGACAGATGAGTACCTTTAAGACATATTTTTACTTATTACACTTAAGATAACTAGAAGACAATTCTTTCCCCCTGCCACAACAATTCCATGTAATACCATCCATTGCTTTTATTTTTCTGGGTTCTTTTCCAATCTGAATGTGCATTCAAATCTAATTTTTACATAACAGTAATCATATGATAGATAAAATTATGCACCTTCCTCACTAAGTATCCAACCATAGGAATTTTAATATGCTGTTCTATAGCTCTCATATTTTAATTTTAATGGCTATCTAAATATTCCATAAAGTACCGAAATTTACCCAACGATTTCCCTCCTATTGGTCATTTGGATTTTTATTTTATTTTCATAAGTAAAATTGCCAGGAGCAGAAAGACGAGGTTATAAACTACTTTTAAAGACCTCTGGGGAAGATTTCTGTGTTATAATCCTATTTGTGAGAAAGCCCTAAATGTCAGAGACGTATTGCCTAGTGTCTACGTTCCTTCCTCACATTACAACTAAAAGGCTGGTTTTATTCTCTCTTCCTCCTCCTCTTAATTATAGCCTTTCACACGGGGTACCTTTCATTACCACTTAGATATGGTCCCAATGGCATGCATGGGACTTAATTATAGCTTCTCACCTTCTCAAAAAGTAATGTACAGCTAGCACTGGTTTTTCATTTTAGAACACTTCCCTAAGTTGGTCCATACACCTAAATATTTACACACATGAAAAATATAAGAAAGCAGGTGTGTTTTGTTACTGGGTATTATTTTATTAAAAATGAACAGATGGATATTTTAAACCTGAATTTCACATGTGTACAGCACCAATTTTACCTGAGCAATTCCCCTATGCTCTCCCCCTCTATCCCTCTCCTCAATTAAGAATTCTTCAGGCGTCTGAAAAATGTTTCTTTGCATCTACAAGCAGGTTCGATCTCTGGGTGTTAGCATACTGTTTTAAAAGTTACATTAACATTTAATCTTGTCAACAAAACTGTGGTGTTGAGAAAACAGAGGTTCTGAGACCATTGTCCAACAGTTGCAAGCATGGTGGAGTCATCCAGGTTCATCACTTCTAAATGCTGTGAACTCTTCACTAAGGCACATTGCCTCTCCCGAACGCACAGGACACGGTCAACCTTCCAGGATCTGGAGGGCTGAATGGTGGACATAACTCTCTAAAGAGCAGATCCTGGATTGCTTTTTCCCTGGGCTAATGATTAAACAGCTACTAATTAGCATTAACTGTGCTGAGCAGGGGAGGGGGGAGAAAGGGGAAGGATAGGAAAACCTATCTTAAAGGGTGAGGGGAACTGCTTGGCTTGAAGTGAGCACAGGAAAAGGAACATACAACACAAAACTACATGTTGCTGAAAATACTGAAGGTTACGAATCCACAGTGTGATTGATTGTCACACTATTATTTTCTACACTAAGAATTATTTTATTTGCCAGTGTTATAAGTTGACTTGTATCTCCCTAAAAGTCCTAACCTGCTCACCTGTAAAGTGGGGTTGAAACATAATAATGGCTAACATATATTGAGGGGTGACTGAACCAACCCCATCTATACTTTGATCTTGGTCTTCCAGACTCCAGAACTGTGAGACATATATTTCTGTTGTCTAAGCCACCGACTTGTGGTACTTGGTTATGGCAGACCCAGAAAACTCATACAACACTCCAGTAATCTGGTTGCACATCTGCATACTTCACTATTGTTCCATGTTGCTTCTCTGCTGCTACTTCATATTAGGATTTTGGTGAGCATCAAACAAGATAATGCATATAATGCATGACACCTGGCTCATAGTACATACCCAATATACGCCTACAATTGCTACTGTAAGCATCGCCAATGTTATAATTTTTGAGGCTGGTGGAAAGGCAATGGGATGGTGCCTTTCCTTGTTCCAGCCCACCTCAAGCCAGACGTGTCTTATTCCAAAGCAGGCCAGTGTGCCCTTGTTCCCTTCTTCCTGCTCTTAGCTAGTTTGAGGCAAATCAAAGTAAATAGGTAAAGAGAAACCAGCTGGAGTCCTTCCCATGTATGTCCTGAAGGCAGAACACCCGCCTCTTTTTGCCTTTGCCTCTCTAAGGCAGTAAGTTATACCCGTGTTTGAACTCATGAGCTGAACACAAGGAACCCAGAAGAAGCCATTGCTGGTGGTGATGTGAAAGATGATGGAGGAAGGAGACCACACCTAAGCTCAGATGTTCTAGTTCTTCTGCTTTGCTACCAACTGCTGTCCTTGGTTATCAAGATGCAAACAGGGATCCAGAAAGGAGAGAGGTATGGGGACATGACCCAGGGAGGTCAATTGCTGGGAGGGAGAGTGAAGGGAGGAAATAGGCAGCAAACAGTTGGGGAGTCTGGCTACTTAATTTCCCCCTTGAGCAGGCAAGGTGACTTTTTGGAAAGCCCAATTATAGGCAAATCACAGGGCTTAACTTTTCAAAGAACAGGGAGGTAAGCCACACTCATGACTGAATGCACCGTATTGATTGCCCTCATTTAGAGAGGTTTGCCCATCTTGCAAGAATGAAGACGATCAATTGAGGAGAGAGGATATGGCTGCATGCCTCCGGCCACAGTTCCAGTCACTGCATCTCAGTGACAAGATATTAACAAATTACTATCTATCAACTAAAGCCCTGTATACAAGATATACCGGGATAAGTCAATGTAATTAGGGTGGGATCGAAAGATGTTTTCAGTAGAGCGAAGCACAGAGGCAACTGATCAGAGCGCCTTTTGCGGATCCAGTGCCAGCTCCCAGGTTTGCTAGCACATGTGCATCTTATTTGGGGGTGCACTTCCGCATGATTTCAATCTTGTTCTTGTTTCCTGGATGGTGGGGAATGTCATGAGTTGTATTTAGGAAATTATATTAAGGAAAAGGATAATAAAAGATGGTAGGTGCTATGCCAGATATGGAGGCAGGGATGGCTAGACTAGGGTATGCTTGAGAGGACGATTTTCCAGAGATGCCAGGTACCCCTGAATACTGTATTGGCCAAAACAACATGATCCTGAGGTTCTCCTGAGAGGTGAGTGTGAAAAAGAAGCAAAGCAAGGCTTAGCCACCTTAATATATTCATATATTACTAGCTTCGGCCTTGGACACAATATAGCCAAAGGGAGCCTGCCTGGGCCAAGTGGATGGCTCTGTTTTCCATTGCAGGTGGGAGAAAGACCTCAGCCTAACACAGAAGGTTCTGGAGTGGACAGATGGGAAGAGGAGCAGGGAGATGAGGGGGAAAAGGGGAGCAGTGAGGCAAAGGCGCTGCCCCTGTCCACTTCAGCTGTGGCCCCACCACAGTGTTCCTCTTTCCTGGGAAGGCACTGAGGAGTGAGGGGGAAAGACAAGCCAGCAGGGCCCATAGAGAAGGTGCTTCTGATGCTCAGCTGGGAATGGATGGCTCTAGCGAAGCACAGGAACATAGCTTCCCAGAGCTCCACTGTGATGCTGGTGCATGGTCCTATTATGCTAGTGAACTAGAAGGAAGATGCAGGGTAGAGATATCTCTAGGATACCTAGTCTGAATTCTTTGCTGGAGGGAGGGCTCACTAATATGCATCTGGAAGGAACAGGTGAATCTGACTGAATTTGCAAGTCTCATTAATTATTCTGTCTATGGATGGTAAGCATCTTTAGGGAGAGCTAATAGCATCAAGATTGGTTGGTCCTATGTGTCAGTTACCTTCACTCCATTTCCATGATTGCAGGGTATGATGGGAGCCAAGTCCCAGCTTCTACTGCTCAAGTGTATGTGGGGAAAAAAGGGGATGAGTGGCAAGTGTGGGTGATTTAATCCAAAGTCATGACTCGACCAAGTGCCAAAGACCATACCTTAAACACAGTGCGGTGTGCGAACAAGGTTTGGAATCAGAAAGAAATGGGATCAGGTCCTGGGTCAGTTTACATGTTATTTGTGTGTGTTCTGGGTTAGGTTCCTCAAATTCTCTGAATTATGTGTTTGTTTTTTTTCATCTAGAGCAGGGATTAGCAAATCGAGCCCACTGCCCGTTTCTTATAGAAGTTTGTTGAACACAGCCATACCTGGACCTGTTAGTTTGCATCCTGCCTCTGGCTACTTACATGCTACAATGGCAGAATTGAGTAGGTGTAACAGAGATCATATAGCTCACAAAGCCTAAACTATTTGCTCTGTGGCCCTTCACAGAAAAAGTTCGTCTACGCCTTGATGTATAGCATGGAGATGGTGGGATTCTTGACCATATAAGCCAAATAGTGAGGACCAGGTGAAATAATCTTTTCTATAAATGTTACTGTCTAAAATTATGATGTATAATATGTCTATGGAATCCACTTCATCTATGAGGGTGGGAGCAGGGGCAGGATTTTGATTAGTGGTGCAAATGATTTGATTTGAGGGGCAGAAAGAAAGCTGCCAGTGCCCCAAACTACCTCCCTCTCAGGTTCATGCACATTGACTGAATTCCAGCCATGAAGAGTTAAGTTTTCATGGTAAGCCTCCTTTATCTAAGTTGATTATGTCTCTATTTAAAAAGATTAGGAAAACAAGTCCTCTGGGAAAGGCAATCCATCCAGGTGTTATCACTTCCCAATCTACGTGTGTGGACTCATTAATTAGATCGCTCTTGTCACTGATGCTGGTTGAGATCAGTACAAGGAAGGAATGAAAATTTATGGAAAAGGTAATTTTGAGACTCTTGGGCAGTGTCTTGCAAGCAGGCGAGAAGAGCTACTGAAAGCAACAACAAGGGTTGCAAGGCTTAAAATTGGGTGCCACTAGAAGAGGAGGATTGAGAGCCAGGGGGTGAGGGGGCACGCTGAAAATCCTCCCAAAGGTGTTTGCGTCTAAACACATTCCTTATGCCCAGCATGTCCACAGTGTGAAGGATACACACACCATTTATCGCTATGACAAAGGTTGCAGTATTGGTTTCTGTGGGGGAGCATTCCAAAAAGCTGCCTGCTAGAGAGCACAAATGGATTCTTGAAAATCCACCACCTCCGTTTCTTAAACTCACATTTGAAGAAGTTTTAATTTTTGAATTCAGGCAGCAGAGTTAAAGAAGAGGGAAGATTGAATTCCCCAGTACTTTTCCCCCAAAGGGCATCTATTTTTAATCTTCCACAAATGTTCACCCCTTTGTCAACAGCAATGCCTTGGCACTTCTTTCCTACTACTGGTATTTCATCAGTTGCCAATGGAACAATTCCAGGTTGACAAGGTGGAAAAGAAAACGTGTATTGACATTGCAATTGGCAGATGTCAGAATATTTGGGGGCTGGTAACTGTGCATCCCCCTCACCAAGCAGCTGGAGGGTAATTCATATGTCAAGCTAAGCAGCCCACGTATGACAAAACATAATCAAGGAATAAAGGTCAGAGTGATTGATTCATAACATACATCTTCTTATGCACGGAACACCCAGTGATGGGGCATTAATTAGCCCAGCAGGGTGATGTGAACAAATGAAGAAAGTAATAGATCGACTTTGCAGTAGTGCTCCTGCAAGGTACAGAGCCAGCCACGTGCTTAGATTTGCCCCCTGAGAAATGCCAGGAGAAAATAGCTTTCATTCTGAAGTGTCTTAGTTTTCTGTGGCTACTGTAACAAATTACCAAGACTTAGAGGCTTCAAACACATCACCGTTTTTGGTGTCTCCCTTGCAAATGGGTTGTTGAAACCATACAGTCAGGACTTGACTTGTTAGCCATTCAGCACCAGACCATTAAACATTTCCTGAGATTTGGTTTTGTGTGTGCCATTAAGCTGCAGTTTTCCTGGGGAAAACAAAACCAAGTGTAAAACTGAATTCTATCCTACTTTCAGAGAAAAAAGAACTTTGGGCATTTCCATACTCCAGTTTTGCATTTGTAAAACAGTGGGCATATGAAGGTACTATTACCACCTTCACCACCACCTCTTATACATGGGACAGCCTACTATCATTCCCTGATGGAACCTGATTTCCATTTACTCCCTGTCCCCCTCTCCCCCCCCCCCCCCCCCCCCCCCCCCCCCCCCCCCGCCCCACTCCACAACTTCTAGACATGGATTGGATCATCCTATAGTTAGAAAGCAAAGGAAAATCACCAGGTTGCCCAGGCAGGCTTCATCAGCATTTTATTTCCCAATTAAATTTTATTGGGGTGACATTAGTCAACATGAACATATAGGTTCCCTGTGTGGATTACTAAATTACAAAATCTGTATATAAGACCATGTGCCCACTACCCAAAGTCAAATCTTCTCCTGTCACCTCATATTAGGACCCCTTTCTCCCCCCACCCTACCTCCCTCTGGCAACCACCACACTGCTATTTGTGTTCAAAGATTTCAGTTTTGTATTCCACACATGAGTGAAATAATATAGTTCTTAGTTTTTTTCTGTCTGACTTTTTTCATTTCACATAATGTTCTCAAGGTCCATCCATGTTGTTGTAAATGACACTATTTCATCCTTTCTTATGGCCGTGTAGTACTCTACTCCATTGTGTATAATACCACACCTTCTTTATCCAGTCCTCTAACCCAGGGCACTTTGGCTGTTTCCAAGTCTTGGCCACTATGAATAATGCTGTAATGAACATAGGGGTGCATATATCTTTGTGTATAAATGATTTTGAGTTTTTCAGGTATATACCCAGGAGTGGGGTTGTTGGGTCATCTGGTAGCTCTATTTTTAATTTTTTGAGGAGCCGCCAGACTGCTTCCCATAGTGGTTGTACCAGACTACATTCCCGTGCTTTGTTTTGTCCTATGAAATTTGATCACGTTAATGCTTCCAGTTTGTGAAATCTGAAAAGTGCTGTGTAGCCCCAAGAAGCTGTCCAGAGTAGGGTCTTGTTATTTTAGTTGTTGGATAGATATTCCTAAAGATGTGTGACATTCTTGATGGAATATACATGGCATGTCTTAAAGCATCCAGTGAAATCGCTTCAAAAGCGAGACGCTATGGGAACATTCTTATACTAGTAGCCCTTCTGGGACTGCTGTCTGGACTTTGAAGGAGGGGCAATGGCCAGTTTGGCCTCACACTCACCAGAGGAATAAGACTGTTTTCTCTTTGAATTGCAACACCGTGTCTTCATTGTTCTATAAAAGAGGAGCATCAGTCTTGCGCTCTTACTGGCAATCAAAGCTCCTTGAAGGTACAGCGCTGTCCTTCATTTCTCAGTTTCCCCCAATGCCAGGTGCATAGCAGGAGCTCATCAATATTTGTTAGGTTAAAATAAAATAAAATATGTATTGACAAAAAGGGAATCTTCTTCGGGGTTACTATCCAAGAAAAATCAAGTTTTTCTCAGAAGAAAGAGCTTGAGTCCAGAGGAGACCTCAGATGTGGAAACGCCTGAGTTTGGGGACAGATAATTTGACTGTCCGAAGCTGCACTGCCTGCATGACTGGCAGTTTCCTGTCTTGAAACTCAGGTCATCATTTGCAGAACTGATATGTTTAGACATTATTTTCCTCATTCTTCTGTCTCAGCACTTTGGAAAACTTTACTATTCATTTGAGAACAAAGGAATTTCAATTTTGTAAAGTAAGAGGAGATGGCTTTCTCTTTTTGTTTCTTCTAGGAATTAAACAGAAAGGCGAACATTGTCTTCTGGTTTGAAATGAAATCGCTGCATCCCATTCTCCTCTGCAGTTGAGGGTAAAATGGATGTTCTTTAAACTAAGTGTTGAAAATGTGGTCCAAACACAGAGCTTGGCAAGCCTGCCCTGTTATGATCTTTTCCTTAAAAAACTTGAAAAACCTAAAGTCAAGCCCAAGAATACCCCATTATGGTTTTCACCTTATGCTGTTGAAAGCAACAATCCACTTAAATTCAGAATATCTGGTAAAATCATTAAAAATATCACTCTTTGGAGATTGTCTTTTTGGTCCTTGAGGCAAGTTTTCTGGGGATGCAAATTGAAGACAGGGCCAACCAAAATCCCTAGTCCTACTCATTGGGTTCCTTCTGGTCACGTGAATTGCAGGTGCTTTACAATCTGCCTTTGACAGCCTGAGGTAACTCCTGCCTCTTTTTTATTTTCTTGTCTTTTCTGAGCAGAGATAACCACATTTCAATTTCCCTGGGTGTCAATCTATATCTATATCTATATCTATATCTATATCTATATCTATATCTATATCTATATCTATATCTAATCTATATCTATATCTATATGCCTAAGCTACCGTTATGACCAGTCGACCAAATGACTGGTTGCTATGACATGCACTTACCACCAGGGAGCAGATGCAGGAGCTGCCCCCTGGTAGTCAGTGCAGTCCCACAGCCAACCTCCTGTGGCTGGCCAACCTCCTGCGGTCCCTCCCCCCTGCCAGGTGGCTCCGATTGGCCCTGATTTGGACTGGGCGAGATGGCCCTGACTGGCCTTGATCTCCAGCCAGGCTGAGGGACCCTACCTGTGCACAAATTTGTGCACCAGACCTCTAGTAATAATATAATGTTGATAGGTGTTTCTTGAATGTCCCCTATATTAAAGAAATCCTGTGTTTGTCTGTCACCACTGAGGCAGAGTAAGATGGGCCTTCCTTATCATTTCCAAGGGTAGAATCAATTCTGTACTTGAAATCCTAGGATGCATACTGTATCCTCTGAAATCTACAGCATTACTTACTCTCAACACTCTGTTCACCTCAGCCTTCAGTCAGCTCTCTGTAGACAGTGTGAGAGCTTAACTTCCATGTTGCACATATTTTCCATAATGCTACTAACCATCTGGGTAAGGTGCATTATCAATTGGCAAATAGTAAGGGATGAACAATGGTGTGTGCTTTGCAATCTCAAAGGAGAGTGTGTATTGAGGGGGCACCTGAAGCTTAACCAGCTGCATGTTCAGAAAGCAATAACTGCCTTTGTTGCTCCTCACTTGATCTATTTCTACAGGGTCTGCCATTTGCCTGATGTTTGCTCAGCACCTGGTAAGCAAAGAGCTTTCAAAAAAGGTAGAAAAGAAAATCAATATCTCTGCCCATTTAGACAGACTCTCACCATTCAGTGACAGTCACACGGTGCTGGGGAGGAAAGCAGATCAATGAATCTTAGGGACATGGAGGAGGCCTTCAATCAATTTATCTAAGCAGTCAATGGCATTCACCTGGTTGCTAGCCTGGATACAAGTGACTCCATTTTTATAAAAGTGTGGCTTGAAGAAATGACACCATCTCCCTGCATGCATCTTATAGCATGCATGTCTCCAGTTGATGACAAGCAGCACCTTATTATCTATATATATAAAGAGTGAGGGGCTGTCACAACTGAAACAATCAAACTGATGACTGAACAGGCTGAGTGCGGTGACAAGCCTGGCAGGGGGATTAGTGAGGGATGACCAAATGACCAAACAGCAGGCTGCGTGGGGTGACCAGGTCGGCAGGGAGGGCAGTGAGGGGCAACCAGGATGGCAGAGGGGGGCAGTGAGGGATGACCAGGCCGGCAGAGGGGGGAGGGCAGTGAGGGATGACCAAGTTGGCAGGGGGAAAGTTGGGGGTGACCAGGCTGGAAGGGGAGCAGTTGGGGGCAACTAGGCTGGCAGGGGGGCCAGTGAGGGGTGACCAGGCCAGCAGGGATCAAGCCTGCAATCTGAGCATGTGCCCTGACTGGGAATTGAACCATGATTTCCTGGTTCATAGGTTGATGCTTAATCACTGCACCACACTGGCTGGACCTTCTCGAACTCTTGACCCACATATTATGGAGCAAGTGCAATTCTTGTTTTTTTTTTACATTTCAAGGTGTGAGGGTAATTTGTTACACAGCAGTGTTCACCACAGCAATTATCCACCATTTTATGAGTGGAAATTTGAACTTCACAAAGCCTGAGTAACTTTCCAAAAGTCACGCAATTTTATTTATTTATTTTTTTAAAAAATGTATTTTATTGATTTTTTACAGAGAGGAAGGGAGAGGGATAGAGAGTTAGAAACATTGATGAGAGAGAAACATCAATCAGCTGCCTCTTGCATACCCCCTACTGGGGATGTGCCTGCAACTAAGGTACATGCCCTTGACCGGAATCAAACCTGGGACCCTTGAGTCCGCAGACCGCCACTCTATCCACTGAGCCAAACCGGTTCTGGCACAATTTTAAAGTTGCTGGTTTTATACCAGATTTGTCCCAGTCTGAAACCAAGGTCCTGGACTCTATATCATAATGCTTTTCTAATTAGCCTGATAATGGCAGGGGAAACCCAACATGACTGAGGACGTGAGAATAAAAGTGAAATATTGCTATTCTATATGCTTCCTTGATGATCCACATGGTGGCAAAAATCTCTATCCCAAGCTCGCACGTGTGTGAATGAAAAAATACTGATCACACAGCTCTAGGTCCTCTTGACCGTTCTCAGGGAAGAACCCATGGGTGCTCTTCTGCCAGGGCTCTCCACCCTTCACTGGCACCTTCCTATTGGCCCTCACTAGCTCAAACTTTATCATGAGCTTCTCTGCCAAAAGTCAGCCATCCTCTCTCTTGGAGCAAAGAACCAAAATTATTGACCACCATGGCCCCAGACACAGCCCCCCAGTAGTCATCTTATTGCGACCTTGTCACCACACTGGGAGGGAAATACAGCTAACTACATCTGGATGCAGAAATCAGGGCTTAGAGAAGTTAAGTGATTTCCCCAAGTTAATTTGTGATTTTAAGCCCATAGTTTTCTGGTTCTCTTACTGCACTCTTTTTCATCATCCTCAAAATACCAAACATTTAACAAATGAATTATAATTCAGTGCTTCTAGGATAACTGGTGCTTTCTCATTCTGATGACTCTGGTGAGAAATATTATTCTCACTCCAGGAGGTATCTGATGCCCCAAGCAAAGTTGTTTCCCACCCAAAGACCTTCTCTGGAAAACCAGAGTGTCCATATCACACTCTCCCAAACCCCTAACTTGGAGAGTGTGCTGGCAGAAATGACTTCAGGCACAAATGATTTGCATTGGTTAGTAGTACTGACAAGCTGTACTACCTGGGGCAAGTTATCTGACCTCACCATTTCATCAGATATAAAGTGAGAGAGTGAACCAGATGAACTTGAACAAGTTGTGAACTTACTATGGATCTGGAAGTAAAGCCATAATAAGTATATGATGTGACCTATAACAAAGACATGCATTACAATAATGGAAATAGTAAACACTGAACAACTTACTGTGCACTCAGCACAGCATTTAGCACTTCACACTTACTAAGGTGACCAGATGCCCCGCTTTTGGCGGGACAGTCCTGATTTTTAACAATTTGTCCCGCATCCTGTGGCATTTTTAAAAATTCCTGATTACTCTTTGTAGTATTTTAAGTAATAATAATAAAAAAAATAAAAAAAGAACCCCCCGCCCCTCTACCCCCCCCTCCCCCGTCAATGGTGTCCCGCTTTACCAATGTTAAAATCTGGTCACCTTGACTTAATCCCTGTTACTGTTGCCATCCCCATTTGTAGATGAGGACACAGAGCCTTGCCTGACTGCGGTCCCAGTGGATGAGGCAGAATTTGAACCCTGACTCTTTGGCCCCAGAGGCTATGCTCTTACACCACTTTTAAATATTGCTGAATAAGCATGAAGACAATAAATGTCCTCGGAAGTTGGAGGGAAGAGGAACCTTTCCGCTGTGATGATCATCATACTCCTGTTTTCCCCACCCCTAGTGCCCAGCAGAGGCACCTCTGCGTCTGACACCCTGGAGGACTGAAAATGATGCTCCAAAACACCCTAGGTTGTGAAACAGGAGATTCTGTGAAATGAGTGGCATATACCTGCAGCGTAAGTCGTGATGGTTCTATTTGCTTTTAATTTTTAACTTTTTATTTTGAAATAATACAAAAAATTAGCAAAACCACATTTTACTACACTGGCTTTATCATTCTCTCCCCCCACCCTCCACATTTTCCCTAAGCTATTCGACATGAAGTTGCAAATAGTATGGACCCTTAAGTTTAAATATTCCCTAAAAACAATCACATTCTATTACATTAACCACATTTCGACTGTAAAAATCAGAAAATTAACATTGATAAAATGCTATGATCTAATCATCACACTCAATGTCCCATTAATTAATGTCTCATTAATGTTCTTTATGGCAAGAAAAATGATCCAGGATCCAATCTAGGATGATATATATATACTTTTCAAAAGAGAAAATATTATAAACTTTCCATTCCTAGAGAAATCAAAGCAAAGACAATACAAGGTGGGCTTTTCTTGGAAGACAGTGGGTAAGAGGACTATAAGCGAACACAACTATTATACATATCTATCTATCTATCTATCTATCTATCTATCTATCTATCTATCTAGAAGGCTAATATGCAAAGTATCCCCGCGGAAGTTTGACTTGGAGACTGGGAGTTCTATTGTTTGCTATAACATGTGCTGACCACCAGGGGGCAGTGTGGAATGAAGGAAGACCCCAGCCAGCAACCTGAAGGAAGGCCCTGATCATTGGCCAGGCCTAGGGACCCTACCTGTGCACAAATTTCGTGCACTGGGCCTCTATTAATAAAATAAAGGAAAGTTTATTACACAGAAGTAACTGACTGTACCTTTCATATTCACAGAACCAAGAATGTGAAAGCTACAGTAGACCATCATTAACCGTTTAGCAAGTCAGCAGCATTGAGTGCTGGACACAGCTGTGTTTCTTTGTGTTCTCAGAATCCCTTAAAGCAGTGATTCTTAAATTTAGAAGCAGTGCCAAAATCTTTTGATAAGCTAATTAAAACAAAAATTTTTGGGTCCCACTTCCAGAGTATCTGATTCTGTAGATCTGGCGGTGGTGGTGCTGAGAGTTTGTATTTCTATTAAGTTCCCAAGAAATGATGGTGTTGCTAGTCCAGGGGACCACAATTTGAAAACCACTGATGCTCTGTGGATGCTAGCTATAATTATTAATATACTCAGTGCCTAGACCTTTGGGAAGTTTTTGATAATAGAAGAGAATAAACTCTTCCCTGACATCTAATATCCAACATCTTTCTTATGTATCCTAGAATCCAAGACCTGGGTTCTAGCTCACATATTTGATCTTTACCCAATCACCTTACTTCTCTGAATCTCAGTGACCATTTATCCAATAGATTTGAACACTTCTACCAACCTCATAGGTTGTTCTTCTTTTCTTTTCTCAAACCACATCATGTGACCCTCTTTTCAAGAATAAAAGCTATCCTGAGTAGACAGATTATTCAGTGCTCCAGGACCTGGTAGATGTCCTAACACCCCTGCTTATGCTGGGAAGGGACTGAATCTTATATTGGGTTTCAAACTGGTCACAAGATTTAATTTGAGATTATTAATTTTTATATTCAGTTTCACAAGCTATTCTTTACTGGTCAGGCAGCTCTCCTCTGAGAATGGAAGAAACAGTGAGTCTATCAACAGAAGATAAGAGATGGCTCATTGCTCAGCCTCTTTTTGGCTGTGACCTGAGCAAGTCATTAAGTTTCGGGGAAAAATGAAGGTGATTCTCATAAAATAAATATAAACTATATGGGGTTATTTAAGAATCTAAAACTGGGGTGAAACATTCTTTAATATATTTTTGGATGTAGTGTAAATTGGCGCAGTCCATGAAGTGTGTGTTGGAAGAATTCATTTGACTCTAAAGTGGGCATGCTGTTTGAGTCAGGAATTCCTCTTCTAGATCTATATGTGATCTTGGGTGCTTACCTATTATCCACTCTCCATTTCCTGCTTCTCACTACAGAGGCTAAAATAGCCAGACACCAGTTTACCCAGCTTTCCTGTGACTTGGGAAGGACATGGGAGCTGTTCTGGCCAAAAAGCTCTAAAGGGGGCATCTGGGAAAGGTTTTCCCCCTGCAGGAATAAAGGAAGGGCTCTTTCTTACTTTCCAGCCATCCTTCTGCTTGTTGATTTGGAGGCTGGTATGAAAAGATGCACGCTGTGCATCTGAAGAACCATCTTGCCAGCACAGTGGGCAGGGGGAGAATTGGAGCCTGGATTATTAACTGCTGGTCTAGTTTTGGAACTGTCAGTCTTGGAAATCCAGGCTTTCTCTTACATGGGCTAATTATGACTTTTATTATTTAAGTCTTTATTAGTTCTGTTATTGGCAGCAAAAGAATTCTTAATTGATATACCATCCTATGGTCTCTCTCTCTCTCTCTTTCTCTCTCTCTCATATACACACACTTTATAACTGACTAGAAACCCAGCACACAAAAAGTTGCATGAGCTGCAAGCCACTGTGGTGAGGTGCCACTGTGAGCTGCCACTAAGGGGAGCCGGGAGCCACCCTGCCCCGCCTCAGGGAGCCGCTGCTCATGTGCTGGGTGGGGGGAGGGACGACTGAGAGGTGCTTAATGTACCTCATGGTGACCAGTTGTTTGGTCGTTGTGGTGATTAGGGATGCTGGCTTTATATATATATAGATTGTATATAGAAATAAATATTTAGAGTTGCATTGTCAAATAGGTAGCCATTGTCCATGTGGCTATTAAACATTTGAAATGTGATCAATCTGAATTGAGAGATGCTGTAAGTATAAAATACCACTCAATTTTGAAGACTTAGCACAAGAATATAAAATATCTCACTATAATTTATATTGGTTACATGTTGAAATGATAATATTTGGGATATATTGGTTTACATAAAACATGCTATTATTAAAATTAATTTTACTTTTTGTTTAACTTTTTAAAAAATGTGGCTACTTAGTGCCATGTACCCATTTATGGCTCATGTTATATTCTATTGGACAGTACTTTTCTGGAAGGATAGATTCCAAACTAATGCTAAGAATCATCTCTGGGGTGTGGAAGTAAAAAGGAGCTTGATATAGAGAGGGATCTTTTTCTCCATATAATTTTTAAATTTTATACAAAGAGCATATATTTTTAGATCACTTCTGTGAGTTTTAGGAATGTAGGACAAGATAAAGCGTGCAATCATGTCCTGTCAATTATAAGGCTATGCACATGGTAGTTGTAAGGGCACAGTTTTTAAACTTAATAACCATCTTTTTTTGAACATCAGATGCACTTGAATATAGGTATCAGATATTTAAAATCTCTAGAACCTTAAATATCAGACAAAGCATACAGAGAGACGCTCAGGCAATGAAAGAGTGTATTTGTTTTTATCAGCAGAACTCCCCTCTATGGAAAATGAGCTTGCTTTAAAATAATTGGGGGCATATTTATGAGATCAACATAAAAAACTTAAAAGGTGAGACAAAGAAATGAAGGTGTTTCAGAGTGAGTTCAAATATAACTAGCACTATTTAAGATAATTCTCTTTTCATTGGTAGACCAAGAAACTTATAAAACATCCTAAACTCATTCTTGATCTTGCCTTTTTGTTATACATTAGGAAGTTTATTTCCCCCCCAAACCTCTGAGTCATTGAATTTCAGATTTAATATTGATTTATTCTTTTTGAGAGTTTGCCAAATACAAAAATAAATTGCTTGGCCTAAGTGATTAAGGGAGAATAATGGTTTGTTTCTATTCAACACCGTGTTTAGTTCTTTAATTTTATTATTTTTAATTAAAACCCAGCACACGATTCTCAACCTGCTTATGAAGTTGAAACACTAAGTAGCAACCATGGTTCTGGAGCATAATTCATTAGCCTGGCTGTGGGGAGAATGGAGAGCCCGAACAGATCTTAGCTCTGCTGCCTGCTGGGTTCCACAAAGTTATGGTTATTGATGATCAGGGTATTTAGTGGAACCTTTGAATGGTATAATTGCATGAATTTTCTCAATTCAAGCAAAAACCTAGTGGTTTTGTTTCAGGTTTCATCATTTTACTCATAGCTCAGCCATTGGTGGACTGTGTGATTTTGGGCAAGTCATTTCCCCCTTTGGACCTCCTCTTCCAGGACAGCCACATGGTGTTGGTATGGAAGGTTATCTCCAGAATCATTACAGCTTTGAACTTGCCTCCTCCTCTCTTCTTCTTTCCCCTTCTGCACTACCTTCTTTCTCCAAATGTTTAGTGTAATCAGTAAAACATGTGGATTATCTGACACTTAAAGCCACAGTTAATTATCTGTATTACAAATGTCCCTTCTACTAAAAATTATATATTAACTTATATATAGTTTAATATATAACGTTAAATTATGTAACTATTTAAATTACACATTTAGTTATATATTATTATATGTAAGGTTTGATTCTGTTCAATTCTATATTATTTATATACAACTATATGTTATTATCTAATCTAATAAAAGAGTAATATGCTAATTGTGTCACTCTGCTACATCCCAAGCCATGCCCACCAGCCAATCAGAGTGACTATATGAAAATTCACCCAACCAAGATAGTGGCCAGTAGCCACAGAGCTAGAGCAAACAGGAGGCTTCCTTGCCCCATCAATGGAGAAAGCTGCCCTACTAGGTCAGCTGTGGCCTCTGCTCAAGGCAATAAAGTTTTGATTATAGAAGCCATGGAGCTGGAGCAAGCAGGAGGCTTTGTTGGCCCAGAGAGGGAGGAAGCTGCCTGCCTAGGCAGGCTGTGGCTTCCATTTAAGGCAACAAAGTTTCAATTATAGAAGATAAATAAACCCCAGATACCTGCTTCCAGCTAGCCTCACTGGGAGCTTGGGTGGCTGGGGGCTGTGGCCAGCCTGCAAATAGCCATCAGCCCCTCACTCAGGATGGCTTCACCTGATGGAGTGAGAGTCCCTGCTGAGGGGCTTGGCCAGCCTGAAAACAGCCCTCAGCCCCTCACCAAGGCTGGCCAGGCACCCCAGTGGCACCCCCAACCTGATCTGGGACACCCTTCAGGGCAAACCAGCTCACCCCCACCCATGCACCAGGCCTCTATCCTATATAATAAAAGGGTAATATGCAAATTGACTCTAACAGTAGAACAACTGGGAATGACTGGTCACTATGACACACACTGACCACCAGGAGGCAGATGCTCAATGCAGGTGCTGCCCCTAGTGGTCAGTGCATTCCCACAGGGGGAGCTTTGCTCAGCCACAAGCCAGGCTGATGGCTGCCAGTACAGCAGTGGTGGTGGGAGCCTCTCCTGCCTCCTCAGCAGCATTAAGGATGTCCGACTGCAGCTTAGGTCTGCTCCCCATTGGAAAGTGGACATCCCCTGAGGGCTTCCAGGCTGCCAGAGGAATGTCTGACTGTCAGTTTAGGCCCAATAGCTCAGGGAGTGGGCCTAAGCCAGCAGGTGGACATCTCCTGAGGGTTCCCAGACTGTGAGAGGGCACAGGCCAGGCTGAGGGATCCCCTCAAGTGCACACATTTTTGTGCAATGGGCCTCTAGTCTATAATAATAGCATAATATGCAAATCAACTGAATGGCTGAACAGCAGAATGACCATTTGGATAACCACGCTATGACATACACTGGCACCAGGCTAGGCAAGGTGGGTGGGATGCACTTGGTCAGGGGGGCCGCTATCACCCCATGATCACCCTGCAGAGGGAGGCCAGGCCACAGGCCAGTGGGGCAATTAATTGGGGGGCTCTGCAATTGCCCCAAAGAGGGAGGCCCAGGCCACCCTCTGAGGGTGATCAATGGGAGGGTTCCCTAGAACCAGAACTGGGGAACCGGGGGTGTGTGACAGCAGATGTGGGCAGTGCCAAACCAAGGCCATGAGAGCAGGGGGCAGGGCCATGGGGCCAGGAGGCTGCCAGAGCTGTGAGGTAGCTGGGGCTGTGAAGGCCTACTCTTGCATGAATTTCATGCATTGGGCCTCTAGTACCTAATCTAATAAAAGAGTAATATCCAAATTAACCATCTCTCTGGGATGCCTAAGCCATGCCCACCAGCCGAGTCACACCCACCAGCCAATCAGAGCAGCTGTATGCAAATTAATCCAGCCAAGATGGTGGCTGTCAGCCACAGAGTTAGAGTAAACAGCAGGCTTCCATTGCAACTGCCTGCCTAGGCTGGCTGAGCCTCTGCTCACAGTAACAGTGTTTCAATTATAGAAGCCACAGAGCTGAAACAAACAGGTGGTTTCCTTACCTGCCTAGGCCTCGGCTCAAAGCAACAATGTTTCAATTATAGAAGATAAATAAATTCCAGAAACTTGATTCCAACCAGCCTCACTGGGACCTTGGTTCAATGGGAACTGTGGGCAGCCTGAAAACAGCCCTCAGCTCCTCACCCAGGTTGCCCAGGCACCCCAGTAGGGACCCAAAACATGAAGGGGCTGTGGTCAGCCTGAAAATGACCCTCAGCCCGTCACTCAGGCTTGTCACACCCCAATGGCATGAGGGTCCAACATTGGGGGGCTTGGCCAGCCTGCAAATAGCCATCAGCCCCTCACCCAGGCTGGCCAGGCACGCCAGCAGGTGGACATCCCCAGAGGGGTCCCAGACTGCAAGAGGGCACAGGCTGGGCTGAGGGATGCCCTGAGTGCACAAATTTTTGTGCACCGGGCCCCTAGTAATACATATAAACATATGTATGTGTATACATATACATATACATTTAAATATACATGTATACATATGTACGTATATATTTAAATTCACTTACATGGGGAAGAAACTTTATTGTGGAAAACATACACATAAACTCAGACTCACAAAACTTCTCTAGGGAGAAGTCAGAGAAAAGAGCAATGTAATTATATTTCCAAATCTATAATAAAACCTAAATTAAAAAATGTTTTGTAATTGCCATTTGCAAATTTAATTTTAGAAAATGGATGGTGAACTTGTTTCCTTTTACCCTCTTTGTTTTTCCATTTTTTCTGCCTGCCATCTGTAAACTAAAACTGCTTAAAGGATGAAGCAAAAATTCTTTGATAGCATTCATTCTGTTATTGACTAGAACTTCAGTACAATTGTTCTAGGTGTAGAGAATCAGACACAGGACTAAACAAACACAGCCTGTTAACAAATCTCTTCTCAGCATGGACACTGTGTGTGTATAAAGCATGATTTACTTGGATTTATTGAGGCAGCAGTAAATAAATTTGGAAGTGCTGAATTGTATTAGAAAAACATGACAGAGCAATTAAAGCTTTCTCTCAGTGAAATAAACAGTATGTTTGTTGACAATCTCTTTCTTGTGCATTAATATGGAAAAAAGTGACTTACCAAAAGATGGTTATAGAAATCAGCAAATGCATTAATTTGTGTCATTATCCCAGCCAATATCAAATTCAGGGAAGCAGAAATGGCACTGGTGGAGGTCAGTGGTAGCAGCTATGCCAGTGAACTGCCTGCAACCTTGGACAGCCAGCTCTGCCTCAGGGAAGGGGTGCAGAACATTAGTCTTCTCCTGGGTATTTGTTGGGGTGGGGAGCATGTGACCTAGAATTCTGTTAAATCTTTGTAGGATGTACTCAAGTTGGTCCCTGCCTTCAAGGGACTTACAGTTAAGCTGAGGAACCCTAAGAAAAGGCATATGGTTCTATGAAAGAGAGCTTTAGGTGCCCAGAGAAAGGGCAATTGATAAAGGCTGTAGCAGTCTATGAAGCTTTCTTGGAAGGAGGTGGGATTTAAATTAGATTTTGAAGAATAAATGCAATTGCAATGGCCTACCTTGATCCCATTGTAGCTGTGGGTTTTATTTTTTATTTTATTTTTATTTTCGTTAATCCTCACCCGAGGATATGTCCCCATTGATTTTTGGAGAGTGGAAGGGAGAGGGAGAGGCACACAGAGAGAAACATTGATGTGAGAGGCACAGTACTTGGTTGCCTCCCATACTTGCCCCAACCAGGGTGGGGAATTGAACCTGCAACTGAGGTCTGTGCCCCTGACCGAATTGAACCGGGGCACTTGTATCCATTGAGCCAAACCAGCTAGGGCATAGCTGTGGGTTTTTAGTTAGCCTGTTTACACTGTTACTCATAGAAGTTTGGTGTTGAGTCATCCAGTCTGACTTTCTTACAGATGATGAAACAGAAGTGGGAGAGAATGCAGTAGAGCAACATGTGCTGAGAAGAACAAGATTGAAATGAATGAGGCTGAGAAGAACCTGAAGAGAGGGTTCTTAGGGGCTGGGGCAGGCAGTTCCCCATCCTGGGCTGCTGCAGACAGCTGGTGTCTCCTGGCTGACAGTTGCCTCTGACATGAGCCCTCTGCACGTATGTCCAACCTCTCTGTGAGTAGGTATCTCAGGTAAGTATAATCTCTGGTCTCAGAAAAGGGTTTTTTTTTGCCCCCTAGTTTGCAAATCTGACCTTTGTAGGATAGTAAGTAGTAAGCTTAAGGATTTGATGAATCTAGACAAGAAATGATTTTTGCTATAATAAACCTTATTTAATCTCTGACTTCATTTTTGTTTAAATAAACTCTTTATGTTTTTAAATTTTTATTAGAAGAGCTTTAGATTTCCAGAAAAGTTGAAAGCCCTCTATATCCCACATCTAAATGTTAGGATGGTACATTTCTTACAATTAAACATTATCCTTAACTAAAGCCCATACTTTATTCAGGTTTTCTTAGATTTTTACCTAGTGTCCTTTCTCTGTCCCGTTATCCCAACTAGGATTCCATAGTACATTTTTAAAATGAAGTTTTCATATTCTTTTGGCTAGCATAGTTTCTAGACTTTTTTTTTTTTTTTTTTTTGCTTTGTTACTTCAACAGTTTTCAGGAATACTGCTTCTCAAAGGAATTTAATCATATATGTTGACTGAAGAGTTGACTGTCATTTGACCATTTGCTTTTCTAAATGCAACTCATCCTGTATTTGACCTCTAATCTGGGGCAGATTGCACTGTTGGCCTGTTTTTCACCCTCCCTGCATCCATATCCTTGCAGTGGCCTCACTGTGGGTGGAGTATATTTCTCTATCTCTTGACTTTGGGTTTGATCATCTGAGTTGTGTTGGCCACAACAAGTGGGCTGAAGTGACAGTAGGCCAATAGTGAGCCTAGAGCTTAAGAGAATCTCTGTGATTTCACTTGCCCTCTGCTTTTATCACTGTCATGAGAAGACTATGCCCACTGGTGGCAGGAGAAGGATGAGAGTCACATGGAGCAGAGCCACCCTCAGCTGAGCAGGGCTTAGACCAGCTCATCCAGTCACTTCACAGATGAATGGACAATAGTCAATGATTGTTATTTTTAGTCTCTGAGCTTTGGAGAGCTTATTGAGCTCAGTTAAATGATACATGCCCTAAGTTGAATACACCTAAGGATTTAAAAAAACTTTAAAAAGTTATTTTCAAAAATTTTATTTGGGAACATATCATTAAGGGGGACCACATGCCTCATTGGGTTATTTTCATGTCTGTTGTGAAGGATCATGTTTCTCATTAAAAATCTGAGCTCCCTCATCTCTGAGCCAAAAGGACATTGTCTTTGGCTACTAACAAACTATGTTGTGATTTGGGTAAAATCTAAATTGAGCTGCTTAATAATGTGTTTACTAGTTCTTTCAACAGCTATTTATTTGGTACCTGATACATGCTGGGCCTTCTGCTTGGTGCCGAGCATATAGATATGAACAAAAGTTAGCACAGCCTCAGCTCTCAGGGAGCTGACTTTATGGGAGGGACGTGAGCAGAAGTACAGTTACAGGAGAGATGTGTTTCTTAAAAGAAAGCTATTATGCATGCATTTATGGGGAATCTGACCTGTTTGCGGTCTCAGGAAAAAGCTTCCCGGAGGGAGGCTGACCTGAATTCCGAAGCAATGGGGAATTGACTGGGCAGAGGAGGGGAGCATTCTATGCAGAGAGAACAGCACTCTGCAGCAGGAGGAAGCATGGCAGCTCATGGAGATGCATAATGTCTGGAAGCGCTGGACATCAGGGCAAGAAAGGGCATGTGGGGCAGAAAGGGGCTGGCTTCCAACTGCCCAGTATACACACACTGGTTGCTTTGACTGTCCCCACTTCGCAGTAACAGTGCCGAAGTGGGGAAGAGATTCCTCCCCTCACATTTTGGTACCACGTGTTTTCAGTGGAATCTGGAAGCTGGAGAATGATCAGGACCAAGGTGTGAAGGGCCCTCCAGGGATATCCAGCACAGTGGTTCTTAATGTAGGGACTGACTGCTTATCTCTGAGTCAGCTTGGCTCCCAGCCTTCTAACTGATTCTGTAGGAGGGGCCTTTTTAATAAATTCCTTTTCTACTTGAGTTACTATTGCTGACACTATTGTGTTGCTAAAGCCAAGAACCCTGATAAAGTAGGTGCCAGATCATTCCAGTTTTCCCAGGTCATATATGAAGTTGACCTTTAGCCTAAGGAAACTAGAGGTACATAGAGGTGTTTGAGGCAGGAGAGGGTACTGTCAGATTGCAGCCAGTAGTTATGGTCTCCAATTGAGTTCCTCCAAGAGGACACTAAGAGAGTTGTGTACAAATAGCAAATTTGGGAGGTGATCCCAGTAAATACAGGTTGGGGAGGAAAAACAATTATAAAGGGTGTTTTATCAAGACAGTTACTACTGTGGGCAGCTGGGTACATTCTTACTGGGGAGCTGTGGGAGTAGCAGAACATATGCCTTAGAGGTAGGAGGAGCTGACTGTTTATCCACCAACTCCCCTCAGCCATTGGTTGAGGGCTGCTTTGGGGAGTGGGGAGGAGAGTTTGGTTTTGCAATCCAGTAAACTGTAGTTAAAATCTTTGCTCATTGTCATAATTTTGTAATATTGGGATATTAAACTCTGATCCTGGAATTACCTGCTCCTAGAAGAGGAGACTATGAACCAATTGTATTAGTTTGCTAGGGCTGCCATAACAAAATACCATAGACTGGGTGGCTTAAACAACAGAAATACATTTTGCTGCAGTTTTGGAAGCTAGAAGTCCAAGATGCATGTGTTGGCAGGGTTGGTTTCTTCTGAAGTCTCTCTTGTTGGTTTACAGATGGTTATCTTCTCCCTGTGCCTTCACGTGGTCTTCCTTCTGTGTGTGTTTGTGTCCTAATATACTCTTCTAATGAGGATACACTTAAGTCCATATTGGATTAAAGCCCACCTACATGAACCAATTTAACCTAACTATATTTTTTAAGACTATTTCCAAATATAGTCTCATTCTCAGAGACTGAAGTTTAGAGCTTCAACATATGAGTGTTGAGGGGTACAACTGATCTCATAACACCAATTAAAGAACTTACTCAACAAGACTTTCTTCACCTTTATGTACTCACCAACCCAAAATCAATAATGATAAAAAGTCATCAAATTTTCCTAGCCCCAATGAGTCCCCTGCCTTGCAAGATCCATCTCAAAATCATGTAGCTCAGTCTCCTAAAGCCATTATCTGTCAAATACGTGTTCCTGTACTTCAATAAGTCTGACAAACTTAGCTTTGCTTGACCAACAGGTTTCTCTGGTGGTCTTAGGGGAGCTGACAGGATCAAATAAAATAATAAATGAAGTCTCTATCACCTGGCATTTAGAGCTGTCAATAAATGTTAGATTTTTTTCCTAGTCTAATCTCATCCCAAAAGAAAGGATTTTAAAACTTAAACAATAATTTTTATTTTCTTTCTTTGACATGGCCAATTGACAAAATAATCTCCCTTCAAAAAGCTCTCTCTGTTTTGTCTGAATTAATCTATCCCTAATACAAGTCAGCAGTTTCTAAATTATTTTCAACTCTTCCTCATAGTCCTCGGCATGTCAGTATCAATTAGAGGTCAGTCAAAGTTTTTTTTCATGTGTAATTCAATTCCGTTGAATAGGGCAGCTGTTGGGAATTTTGCAGACTCTAGCAGTTGAATATGAATTATGGAACCAACTAGTGTGTAAATCATAGGAAAATTGAGAACATTCTCTCTCTCCCTGTGAGATGAGAGCAATACACTCTCTATATTAAAAGCAGTACTTCTCACAACCAGATTTTATTAGAGCTACTTCTTTATTTGCCTGTCTTTCTCCAAAGGAAAAAAAAAAATGACTGGAAGGAAAAGGTTGTTTTATTACCTCTATACTTTCTGTGAAATCTGAGATAGATATTTTTCACAGTCCAGACTTCAATATAAAATTCATGAAATAGAATTGAATTTCATCTTCAGCAATGAGGAGAGTATTGGGGAGTAAGGGAGGGGAAAGGCAACATTTGTGAGCATTTGGTGGATGCGCTGCTTAGCATACTTCCTTTCATTCTATCCTTACTGCAATCCTGTGCCGTCAGAATTGCTGTTGCCTTTTTACAGATGAAGAAACTGAAACTTGGGAGAGGATAACTTGGTCAAGATCACACTTGAGGTAAATGATAGTGATAGAATGAAGCCCAGATCTACTATTGCTTCCTAACAGAAAGCAGTATTTTTTTTTTTTTTTGCTTTCTTGTTGAGTGGGTAGATAATATTGAAAGTCAACCATGTGTGTAAGGCAACTGAGGTATTATTAGTTTCCATAAAAATGACAACAACAAAATAACCAACCAAGCAGTCAATTGAGGGAAAAAAATAAAATTATAAAAAGGGTTTGCTGCCATAACATGTTGCTCATGTTAATACTGTTTTGTTTTTCATGTACTTGCCTTTTTTTTTTTAGCAACAGTCTTTATACAGTTAAGTTATTCCTGACTTTCTGGCTAGTTCTCCGAGGATGGCTAAGGTAGAAAGATTCTAGGTTTTCCTACATTCCTTCCCCGTTCAGCTTGTAGAAGCTGAAAAGAAATTGCTGTCTGTAAATTCTAGTGACTCTTTACCTGTAAGGCCCTTCTCAAATGCTAGTCCCATGCCTGGGGAAGCCAAAGGTGTTGAATTAATTCTACAGGGAACACCCCAGTTCCCTCTCTATTGGGTGGGGTAATTCTGGGGAATGTTTTACACAGTCTGCCAGAGGTCTCGGCAGGCCTGAGTCCTGGATGTCCATGGTGGTAATTTGCTTGACAACACACATTTAATTAGCTTTGTTCCCTTTCCTGTCTTATTTCCTCCTCACCCAACTTCTCCTGCGTACAAAACCCTTTTAAGTGAAGTGGCTTGGACAGAGAGTGGGGACGTGAGAATTCAGTTCTCCTCTGTCTTGGTGAGTGATAACTGCAGTGATAAGATGCTGACTCCAAGAGAGAAGGGTCTGGGGATAGAGGGAAGGAGTCTCCTTGAGGTGAAAAATTAAGGAGGAGTCTATGTTTGGGAATACATCCTATGCATTCTGTTATTCCTGGGAATGAATAGAGGAGAACTAATTGTCTCCTCTTTCACTCCTTGGAAGGGCATCATTGTCAGGTTTCTGATGTGTTAATATGAGGAGTGGTGATGTCAGCAAGGAGAGCTGCATTTAGAGACTGGATGAGAGATGAGGAATTAGATAGACACAAGTAACCCTAGAGCTTTGCCACCACCGTGGTCCTGAGATCATCAGCATCTGGGAACTTGTCAGTGATGCAGTCTCAGGCCCCACCTCCTGAATCAGAATTTGCATTTTAACAAGACCTGGGAGATTTATATGCACATTAAAATTTAGGAAGCACTACATTATGCATCTAAAAAACACAAGGAAAATATGACAGCTTGAACTTTTAATTGTTTTCCCCCTCATTAAAGCTACATTTTACTTGCCTTTCTGAGCTCAGTCTTTTCTTTCTTAAAATAGGATCTTTAGCCTTATGGATTTTTTCCCTTCAGCTTAAGTAAATTAACTTTTTCTAAACACTAAATCAAACTATGATATTAGTGATTTTTGATGCTTTCTGTTGCCTTTATAATTAATGTATTATCAAGTTAGTTGTGTGAATGCGGGCAAAAATGTGACCCATCTGAATTTAAGTTGCCTCATCTATCAAAGTGAAGGATTTGGACTTGAAGATCTAAGATCCATTTTGTCACATGATTGCCTGATTCCAAGTCCCCACATGTTAGACGCATATATAGAGATAAAAATATTTTTAAGAATGATTGTATGGTAAGTTGTTGTAGTAATGGCCCCACTTTATTCATAGCTCCCTTGACTATTTCCTGCCCACACTGACCCTGGGCCTGGCTATGCGACTTGCTTTGATCAATGGGATATAGCAAACATGCCACAAATATTTGTACACCTGCTGCTCCTGGGAACACGGTGACTACCAACATGTGAATGAACCTAGGCTAGCCTAGTGGAGATAGAGGGCCCAGTCACTGGTGCCTCCCCACCTCACAGCCAGTGCTAATCATCAAATGGGTGAGGCCATCCCAGACTGATCAGCTCCCAACAATGCCACCAGCTGACTGCACCTGCACGAGTGACCCCAGACTAGGCAAGCACAAGATTTGCCCAGTTGAACCCATCCTACATTGATCAGGCAGAGACTCATGAGCTAATAAATACTTGTGGTAAGCTACTACACCTTGTGGCTTGTTACAAAACCAAAGCTAACTTAATATGACTTCTTTGTCTTTAGGTCTCTATACCAACTTCTCACAGGGGCGTAGCTTGGTAGTTATTTATAATGGGGCACTACAGGAGCCCACACGTAAAATGTCATTTGTCATCAGAAATTAGTTTCCTCTCTTACAGTTGATGCTTTAATGGCTCATTAACGATTGGTTCTTGGTTGACTACACCTCTCTGATGAAAAAGAATAAATGTTTATCTCACAAAGTTAGCAGCTTGCTCCTTCCTGAAATACTGGCTCAGAAATAAACACTGCACAGAACAAGATAGGGCTTTTTCTCTTGGTTTCCCCCTCTCTTTCTGATTGCTGAATTGAATGATGCTGCTCCGGGCAGCTCTGACTGTATGTGTACTCTTCCCATAGGCTTCTCATCTAAAATAGCAGATGTATTTCCTCTGTCTCTCTGAAGAAATGACAATAGAAGTAAATTGTGGCCCTGTAGCTTATTCAAAGCTGCTGAAAGCAGAAGCGAGGTTCAGAGAAACCCAGCAGAACTTTGGCATCTGTAGGCGCCCCTGGCAAACGGTGGTTGCTAGGTGGAATGCCCCGTGGAGATGAAAGGCCACCAGCCACAAGTGGTTTGGGGCCACAGTGTTTAGGAAATGACAAAAATACTCATTTCCTGACTTAAGTCAAAACAAACCAAACCAAAACAGCTCCCACGCTGCAATCATAGCCACTTGACATTACCCAGCTCATATACAATGCAGAATGCATTTTGCCTCTGAAATGGGCTGGTAATGTTGTTTTCCTTCTACAGAGGATCTGGGCAAATGAAAAACCTGATGGCAAATGAGTCAACTGAAATACATTTTGGATATCAAATGCCTACTCATCAAGAGCCAATCACATCTCTCATCCCTCCTAGAGGCCAGGCAGGGAGCAATGTCCCCATAGAACCTCTGAGTGAACGCCGAGTGTAAGTGGTTGGCCTAGCATTTTCTTTTGCCACATTATGGATAGAAAGGGAACTGGACGTGTTCTGTCCCCGGTTTTCTTTGGCATTCTGAATTGTGCTCCTGCTGGGAGCTCAGTGTAAGCAAGTAAACCAGCATGTAACCTGGAGGGCAAATCTTAAAATGTATCCAGCCATCCAGCTAAGTTACAGCCACAGCCAGGACGGACCCTGGAGACATCTGGCCCTTCACAACAACTTCGAAAGGACCAACAGTAAAATAGAATTAGGCAAATGTTTTTCCTCTTCTGATTTTTACCCTTCATCTCCGCTACGGGCTACCCTCCAGCTATTTGATGATTATTCATCTATCCAGCCATACACAAATTTGTCCTTCCCGCATCTAGAGCCTTTTTAAAAAAGTTCACTTTCTTTATTTTCCAACCTTTCGTATATTGTTTATATATTCTTCTTTTTAAAATTCTTCCCATGTCTCTTTTACATTGGAGTAATAATTTATTATTATTTCTGTCTCAGTTATTTATTTTTCTTCTTTCAAAACGTGTCTTACAATTACAGTTGAATGTACAAATGAATGAAAATGTCTCAGGAAGATGTTGGAGGAATACAGGGGGCTTGTACTGAGGTGAAGAGGGACAGATGGCAGCTGCTATGAAACAAAAATACCTCTAATAAATGAGTATTTAGTTATCCATTTTCCAAATCTAAGTTTGCCAAGAGGGGCACTAATGGACACAGCCAGAATCAACCAGGCAAGACAGCAGGAAATTGTGGGAAACTGTGCCCACTCCGGAGAGAAAAGCAAAGGAGAGACAGGTCAGCTGTGTAACCAGAATGGATATTGGACCTCGCTAATTGCAGAGTCCACAGGGAGGAAAGTGAGATGGGGCAAACACGATTGATATATAAACATTCACATTTCTTCCTTCTCGTAACGCTACCATTTTTAAAAAACAATTCTTTAAAAAATTTGTTTTTAATTGATTTGTTTTTATTCCAACCTGGGATCAAGCCTGCAACCCGGGCATGCGCTCTAACCAGGAATTGATGGTGACCTTTTGGTGAATGGGATGATGCTCAATCAATTGAACCACATTGGCTAGGGCTCACATCACGATCTTTCTACTGGGAAACAGTCAAGTCAACTCCCAGACTCTTCATTATTACAGAGACTTTGGAAGCTGACAGAAAATGAGTTGATTCACCTAACAAGAATTTCAGGCAGAGTGATCAGGGAGCTGAGTGATATCAGGGCATGAAGAGAGGATGTGACACTCTTGAATAGCTGGAGAAAAGCGGGGAGAGGAAAAAGTAGACCCCAAGACCTGTTCCCATTAGCATTCTTTGAGAGAGGTCAGCAAATACTCGAATTACTTCTGGCTGTTGGAACTTTTGGTCATGGCTTTTGGCTGTTGGAGCTGGAAATGCTGCACCGGCTAAGACTAGACTACGTGGAGCCGAAGAGTTATTTACCTAACAAAATCTCCTCCTACACTCAACTCCTAGAACCTCCCCATTGTGATCACACAGTACAACCATCACATTGCACATCACAATGTCAGAAATACAGAGAAATGGCCTTTGTTCCTTTAATGAGCAGCACAAGTTGATGCTATTTTATGATTCTGACTCTCTCGTAAGGATGCGGGTTTTCTATATCAACCAGAAATCAGAGAGGATGCTAAGTTGCCAGCCCTCTCATTTCTTTTAAGAATCAGACTCTGACATGGGATTCCAAAGCAGGTAGTTCATTTGGAGATGGTTCCAGAAAGCTCTGTCAGGCGAAGGGAAGGCAGTAGAGGGTGTGTTTTCAAGCCAGGTGTCTGAAGAAAATTGTGTAAGCCTTGCTGGAATGGGATTTCACCTACAGATGCACTTAATTGTGAAGAGATTGAAACATACAGATGCTGATACATACACTCAAACATACATCTTTATGCGTGTGTAGACACATACACACATACACACACATCACGCCATGTAATTTTAAAACACTCGAATGACTTGGATAAGTTACTCTGTCCTCGTGGTGTTTTTGGCTTGCATCGGTCTGTCTGAGTGAGCAACAATCCAGGTGGAAGGACCACAGAGATGTGTGAGGGCAGTAACAAAAGGAGCAGAGACTGTGGGGGCGGTTAGCTAATATTTACTGAGCAGGACAGTTTGTCCACTCAGGTGCTGGGTGTTTTTACTGCATTAGCACCAAGTCCTTTGAGGTCAGCCGAGGAAGGAGCCATAAAGAGGACGAGGTTTAGGACTGGAGCCTGGGAAGCCCGACTTCAAGGCTGAGTTCTTTTTAAAAATAGATACTTATTTTTGTTGATTCCAGAGAGGAAGGGCGAGGGAGAGAGAGATGGAAACATCAACAATGAGAGAGAGTCATACATCCATCGGCTGCCTCCTGCACGCCCCCCCCCCCCCACTGGGGATCAAGCCTAAAGCCCAGGCAGGTGCCCTGACCAGGAATTGAACCATGTCCTCCTGGTTCGTAAGTGGACGCTCAACCAGGTGGGCAAAGGTTGAGTACTTAACCTTTGTGCTGTTCTTGCTCCCTGAGGACGGGGTGGCTCAGAGGCAGCAACCAAGCGATCAACAGTAATGACAGAGTTGTTAATAGTGAAGCCCTGGTGGTTAATCTTTAACGCTAGGAAATGGACATCATTTTCAGAGCCCCTAGCTACCTTGCCCCCTAAGCACGTTTGGCAGGTGTGGCCAGCCGGCCATGAATTCACATTGAGGTGGTGGACTGGCCTGGGGTCAATCCACAGGAGAGTGAGGCTGTCAGGGAGTGGGAGCCTCATGCTCTACAAGAGGCCTTGAAGTCAATTTGCAGTTAACCAGCTCCAACTTTATCCCAACATTTGGTTTTCGCTTTTCTCACTTATTCACCAAATACATACCTCAAGCCTGTTATGTGCAGAAATACAGGCACATCCCTGATTCTCTAACATGTTTGGGGCCTGTGGCTCCATCATGGTGGCTCTGTCCTCTCTTTGGAGTGAGGGAGGGGGCGAGGAGGGGTAGAGACATGGGAAGGGTAAGAAAAAAGGCAGCTGATGTTGCCTAGGGCCTTGCAAGGTGTCTGTTTCACTCTTAGGGACCTGTGAGAAGTGCACTCTGAAGCATTTTCACTGAGGAGCACCAGCTCTGAAGGGTAGTAGCTTCCCCAAGTGGGTCAACTCAACTCAGAAAAGGATCTACTATCAACCAAGTTCACAGTTCACTTCAGTAAATAGCTTTGCCATGTCCCACATTCGTTGGATTCTGAAAAAGCTAATTTCCAATTTTCTTTTCCTTCCTCTACTTCTCTATTCAACTTCTTTCCCCAGCTCCTCCCACCCCAGCCCCACCAGCACATTCACAGACACATACCATCACCACCACCACCACCACCACAAGGATGTCACAATAGGCGAGTCTTCCAGTTATATCTTATGTCAAGACCTGCCTGTTGGAGAGCCTCCAGAACTCACAGGCCCTGTCACCTCAGGTATGAGACTGGCATTCCTGATGCGGGACAGACAGGGCCACACTGACTTTTCAAGGAGACCCCAATAGAGTGGTCCCATTGATTACTTCCCTGGTTTATTTCAGACAGGATTTGAGAAGTTTTTTCAGCATTTAACAGTTCTTGTTGTAAGAAAGTCCTTCTTTATGTCTAGTCTAAATCTTTATTGCTGCAATTTAACAATCAGCACATCCCCAGAGAACAAATTTGTGAACACGAAAGAACAGTAGATAAAAGGCATGAAAGGCGTCACAATTAGCTTAGTGGACATTTAAAAAGTATCTGATAACGTTAGTGGCAAAGGCAACATGTGAAAATTTAATTTTTGAGACCAGTGACTACCAGAGAGTGGAAAATTAGAAAAGATAGTTTAAAAAATCTGTAGAAGAATCAATATTCCCTACTATATATATTATTTTAAACATCATTCAAAAGCAACAACCAGCATCTTTGGGTTCATCTGGTTTAATATGCAACACAAATAGAAAAAGAAATAAACTAACCTGTCCAGACAAGCCAAAACCACCCTGCACTTCACGTTGAGTCACACCCAGGCAATAACTGTCCGTTATTCAGAGCATAACTCAGAGCATAACTCAGTCCATAACAGCCAACCAACACGGCTCCTACATGGATGGTTAACCTTGCCTGATATGGAAGCATTTCATTGCCAGTAGATTTGGAAAACTATCCACCTGTGTGCATCCCAACATCCCTGCATTGTTTTCAGGCTCTGGTTTTCCTCATGATATTGTGAAGTTGGCACTAGATGAAATACAAAATAATAAGCTACATAGCAAGGCAATCAGGGCAGATTTGAAATCCTGGAAATTGCTAACTGGGAGGTACATTTATCCAGTGAGGTGCTATTTTCAGACAGAGATTAAATGGCTAACATTGCTTGGTTTTTGGTCACCCGCATATCTGTTTGGCAACATATGTTAACACGCGGAGTAATTCAGCCTCTGGGGAGGAGGTGGAAGTTCAGGTCTATTTCCTGTTGGAAAGAAGCGCTTGGTCTTTGGTAGAGACAAAAGCCAGTCATGAATTGGTGCTGTCTTGGCTGAAGAATGGAATTTTCAGATTTACCTTGTGTATGCAAACTATTCACTTACAGCCATGTATGCCTGATTTGTGTCTCATTTATCTATTAGGAAATGTCCTGTAAATGGGTTTGGGCCTGATTTCTCAATGGGCTGATATAACAAACATCCAACCTCTTATGTTTCAATCTGTCAGCATCCAGGTTGTAAATGTTGGCCTGCCATTAGCAGTAGTTGATTTGCTGAGAAAATCTTTATAAGTTACGGTCCATTGTTGAATGACTCACTCTGGAGGCCTTGCCTCTCACTTAAATGCAGTCATATTGGGAATGTGACCCATTTGCTTTGCCTAACAACCTCTCTCTGCTTTCCCCACAAAGAAGCCACTGTATGGTTTGATGCCATTGTGTCTGCAAGGCTTTATTTAATGTTGCCAGTGGTCTCCTTGGGAACATCAAATGAGGTACCTCTGGGATCCTCTCAGTGATGGAGGTCAGGAGCAGCAGGGGTGGGAAGGGGAAGGTGGGCATGTCTCTGAAGAGACAGTTTAGAAAATCTGAGGAATTGCTCACGAGAGCTCTTAGAACTGTGAGGTCAGCCACTGGCCACATCATGTGTGGCTTTGGGGCCCTGGAAAATGTGGTCATCCTAACTGACGTGTGCAAAAAACACACTGGATTTTGAAGACTAAGGATGAAAACAGAATGTAACTATCTCATGAACACATTTTAGAATATTGAGTACATGTTGAATTGACGGCACTTTAGATATACTGAGTTAAACAAAAGCTTTTATTAAAATTACATCTTAATTGTTTTATCTTATCTTTTTATTGTTGTTAATCCTCACTGGAGGATATTTTCCCATTAATTTTTAGAGAGAGTGGAAGGGAGGGGAGAGACACACAAAGAGAAACATTAATGTGAGAGGAAGACATCAGTCAGTTGCCTCCTGCATGGGCCTGACCAGGGCCAGGGATTGAGCCTGCAACCAAGGCATGTGCCTTTGATAGGAATTGAACCTGACCTGGGACCCTTCAACCTGAGGGCTGATTCTCTATCCATTGAGCCAAAATGGCTAGAGCTGTCTTATCTTTTTAATGTGCCTACTAGGAAGTTTAAGGTTACCTGCATGGCTCACTTTATATTTTGAGTGGACATTTGTCTTGATGGTGGATTCAGAGAGGAAGTCATTTTAACTAAAGTAAGTGACCTAAATTCTCCTTTTGGTAAATAAAGTTAGTAAACTTGAGTTTGAGACCGAAGAAAGGAGGAGGGCAAGGAGAAAGACTTGAGTTTAAGACATAAAAATCTCACCGTTTTAAAGTTCCAGATATATGGTTGTGTCTGCTCCATTCGATAGTTTTGGTGGCTATAGCTAACATATTGGAAACACTTCACATTAGCCTATTGCTCAGTTATAATTGCATCTCTTATCTGATAAGAGCTACTGTGCATACGAGTGTGGAAAATTCCCCAGTTCAGGAGTCAGGTGAGGTGAATTTTTTGTTGTCCTGGTAATGCTCAGGCTTTCGTTCATCTTTGAGTTTATAGCTTGAACACTCTGTGCCTCACTTCCTCATTTGCTACAAAATTTAATATTTGTCCTGCTGATTTCATAAGATTGATACCTGGCTCAACTGAGTTCCTGGGTTTGATCAGTATTAAATGGTTATTATGAGTGGGTGGTCACTCGCCCCCAAAAGAAGAGAGTGATGGTCAAGGATTTACTTCTTGAGAAATTATAATAAATCAGAAGTCCCTGTTTCCTTGCCTCTGAGGTAGCTATCACTCTGTGATTTCAGAATTTGGGACTGGCAGGAGGATTGAGCCAGATTAGAGAGCTGACTTCTGAGTTTTGAATTCCATAAAACCAGAAAAGGACAGACTGCCTTTCAATGTCATCTACACTATAGAGAACCTTTGATGAGATGACATGTTTGCAGCCAAAATAGATAATTCTCAGTAAGAGACGCAGCAGAGTATAGCAGACAGGATATACTACCTGGACAGAATGTCTTTCATTTATTTATCTGGGTCCCTTCGTTTAGTCAGACCTGCTGTGGGCACATAGTGAACGGAGAACATAGCGTACGTGCCGATTACAGAAGCAGGAAAATAGAAAGCGGATTCTTCTCTAGAGATATTGCTAAACCTGTTTGATCAGCTTTGGTGCCACTGTTTTATGTCTTGTAAAACTCACAGCCTCCTATTTCACTTTGGTCTAGATTTCATCTATGAAGGTCATGCTTCCTGAAAAGAGACTCAACCAGGGTCAGAAGATGTGGGTTCTTGTCCCCGCCTTCATCTATTAATTATAAATCACGTAATGAAGCCAAATCCTTCATTGTCAATGTGCACTCTAATGGCTCAAGGTGCATCCTAAAAGCCGAGAACTTTTTCATAGTCTCCCATGATGAAATAATAAATCATCACTTTTAGATTCAGTCATCTATTTTCTGGGTCACCTTGGAAGACCAGCAGCTTACAACATCAGCTAAATGGTGATGATACCCCCTGACCTGTCATTGCTCCTGATGGAATAAAAATCAGGTTATATATGTTTAAGCTCTTTAAAAAGTACATACATATGATATAATAATGTAACATTTATCAGGAATTATTAGGAAATAAATTATTCCATGTAAGTGAATTTTCTAGGAACTGAAACTTACTTATTTAATGCTAAATGGATAAAAAATGTAGATGTTTTCAATGGAAATATTTAACAAAATCAATTAGAATGCAGAATAGAAATTGACCCCTTTTCATGAAGGTGCTCAATTAATACTCAATGATAATATCAGAGTTTCTCAGAGGATATTTGCACTGCACTTAATGTCCTTACATTACTCTGCTTGTTGAATCTTTCTGATGGCTTTTTACTTTTATCCCCTCTATCCCCAAGGAAGAATTCCTTCCTTCTTTCTTTCCTTCCTTCCTTCTTTCCTTCCTTCCTTCCTTCTTTCTTTCCTTCCTTTCTTCCTTCCTTCCTTCCTTCCTTCCTTCCTTCCTTCCTTCCTTCCTTCCTTCCTCTCTCCATCTTTCCCTTCCTTCCTCCCTTCCTTCCTTCATTTACTTCACAAGTATTTCTGATGGTCTACTTGATGCAGGGACCAACTGGTTACATGAAGATGAATGAGACCTAGTCCCTGATCCCAAGATAATTACTATGCAGTGAAGGAACAGACCAATTTTAAGAATTAAGTTTCAATAGAAGAAAATATAATTTGAATAATTTCACAAATATGGATTGGAGACAGGTATTTCATAGGTCAAGGTAAAATGAACTAAGCAAGTTCTCAACCAGTTTAGTGAATATGTATCATACTAGAGGCCCAGTGCACAGATTCATCCCTTGGCCTGGCCTGCACCCTCTTGCAATCCAAGACCCTTTGGGGGATGTTGGAGAGCTGATTTCGGCCTGATCCCTACATGTCAGGCCGAGGGACCCCACCGGTGCAGGAATCCATGCACTGGGCCTCTAGTATGCATCTAAGATCTTTGGTTAATCTCTTCCTGCCCTCCCCTCCCCGCTTCCCTGTGATATTCATCAGTCTGTTCCATGTTTTCATGCCTGTGGTTTCCGCTCCTGCATTGAGCGGAGTTTCTGCCCCCTACTGGTCATAGCTACTGGCCGGTTGGCCTGTCAGCCAGTTGGCTGGTTGCTTAGCCGTGTATGTGTAATTATTTTCATTAGCTTTTTTAAATGGTTGGGGATATTAGATAACATTTCCATATAAAGGAAATAGTATTATGGTTGCTTATTATCACCAATGTTATTTACCTTGTGGTAGCAACCAAACCTCCAGATATAGTGCCTAGGGGAATTGGCCAAATTTTAGACATCTGCTTTTGCATTTTCAGATTATTAGTTAGCAGCAAATGTTCCAGAGCATCTTTAATCAAGCAGACAGTGTGGTGGATGGAATGATTCCCAGATGGAAGTTAGGAGACCTGCTTTCAAATTTCAGCTCTTCTAGTAAATCTCTGAAACTCAGAAAGGATGAGAAGATTTTATTTGGATCAACAACGTCTCTTCCAGCTTGACAAGCTTCCATCATTAAAGCTTTTATTTCCTCCTTGCTACCATAGTTTTATTTTAAAGTCATATGTAAAAAGACGCTCCCTTCATTGACTCACTTCTCATCTAGTCATGAATTAAGCAGCAGAGGTTTCTAAGTCCTTCATGATGGAACACTGGCCAGTCTCTTCAATTTTATGGTAGACTCTGTAAAAATGGTCACAATCCCTCATTTCTTCCTGTATACTTCATTTGCTCTCTCTGTAGTATAATTTTTTGGGATCTTCTTATCAATAGGTGAAGTCTATTTCCCCTCCCTTTGACTCTGGGCTGACCTTTTGATTTGCTTTGACATTGATTTAGAGTGGAATTTGGCAGAAGTGATGGTATGCCTGTACTGAGGCCTCAAGAAGCATGGCAGCCTCTGCACTCCCTGAGACCTTTTGCAGTCACCAAACTGGGTTAGCCTTCTGGGAGATGAGAGACTACAAGGAGCAGAGTGATCAGCTCAAATGTACCAACTGAGGCCCCAGACGTGTTAGGGGTCCTGGCTAAGATCAGCAAAGTTGCCTAGATAACCCACAGCTATCCAGATGCATAAGTAATTCACCTAGCAGAGTTCAGCCTGAATTATTGAAATGTAGAATAGTTAGCTGAAAAATTATGGTTATTTAAGCTGCTATGTTTTGGGATTTAAAATTTTTTTTTTAATGCAGCAATAGCTATCTGTTACATCTACAAAACTCCCTATACTCCAGCCACCCTGGCCTTCTATTCCTCTAACTTACTGAATTTGTATTTTCCTCAGATCTTTATGTTGGCTCTTTTTTTTTTTTTTTTTTTTTTTTTTTTTTTTTTTTTTTTTTTTTTTTTTTTTTTTTTTTTTTTTTTTTTTTTTTTTTTTTTTTTTTGTGATCCAGGTCTCAGCTTAAATGCAACCTCTTTAGAGAGAGGCCTTTCTAATCATCTTTTCTAATCGTACCACCTAATTTTTTTCTATCACATTACCCTGCTTTAGTACTTTACATAGTAAAGTATACATATATCTTGAAAGTATTACATATATCTTGTATTTGTTAAAATTGTTTTTTGTTGTTGTTGTTATTGTCTATCTCACTCTATTAGAATGTCAACTCCATGAAAACAGGCAGTCCGTTGTATGCACAAGGCTTAGAATACTGCTGGTACATAGTAGGGCACTTAATAAAACATTGGTGAAGGAAGGGAAGGCATTCTTTAACTCACTCCAATTTGGCAGAAGAAATATATAAAATATGGGTAATTGTTACCTTTCTGTACTAACAGAGTTCTTACAGCTCCTGTCGTGGTCTAGCCATCTTCTCAAGCTGCTCCTGCCACAGCCAGCATCACCCTTTGGTGGGGTATATGTGTCATATTTCATCATGGCTCATTAACTATGACCATGCTGTTCACTTTAGAATACCTATTCTTTGACACACTACCATTCATTCCCCAAGGCTCTCAGCTCAACTTTCAATTCTTCCCTCTATTTATCTCTGGTTATTTAGGATAAGTAATTACCCCCTTATCTACATTTTTTAGAGCTCATAACAAATGTTTCTATGATAGTCTTTTACATTAGCCTGAAAATTCATTGAAGTTAGAGATTATTGCTTACTCAGTGTTGTATTCTCAGTGTTTGGCAAGAAGTTTCTCCAAAAAATACTTGACATAAAATAAGATGCAATCTAAAATAATTCTGTATAGTAGAGGGAATTAAAATCTTACAACTTAACATGGTTGACACTCTTATTTCTAGGGTTGACCTAGCTAGGTATAAATATTTTAAAAATTAACATCTCATACTAGCTTTAGTGGAACAAATGAGCTAAGCACATGTGGAATACTTTTCCTCCAAAACTGTGTGGTGATTCATAACATTTGGATTTCAAAGTTTTATCTAAGTATCAATATAGTTTCAAGAGAGACCTTTGTATAAGACTTATGGCAAAAGCATTATAGTTAGGTCCGACAGCATTTTTTTTCAGAAAAGGTATCAAGGCTGAGAGAGTTTGTATGCAGCTCATCACACATAAATCTGAACTCTATGTGGGACATAAAAAGGATTTTGGAGTCACTGAAAGTGTCTTCATCAATGGACCCAATTGTCTACTTATACCTAGGCCTTGCCCAGGTGAAGGGCTGAGAAGCAGAGGTGGGGGTGGAGGCCATTTTCCCCATGGAATTCACATTTAAATGTAGAGAATGGCAGTTTCACTTGCAAACTCCAATGTCCCATAGACATAAGCCACTCCCTGCCTGGGGTCATGTGTTTGAGGATCCAAATGGTTATCTTCGAGCAGCTTCAGCCTTTTTTTTTTCCTTTATTGGTCAAGGTATTACAAATGTGTCCTCATCTCCCAATAACCCCAACCCTCCCCCCCGCCCCCCCACTCATGCTCTCATCCCCCTGTTGCCTGAGTCCATTGGCTTGGCTTATATGTATGCATGCAAGTCCTTTGGTTGATCTCTCCTCCCCACCCCTACCCTCCCCCACCCGCCCTCCGGGGATCAACAGACGGATCACTGCTTCTCTGTCTCTGGATCTGTTCCTGTCCATCAGTCTTTTATATCAGCCAGTATTCCAAGTTCATTCACCAAAGGATATTTAATTAATTTATTTATTTTGGCATACTTCAGTCTTTCAGTGTCCATGCCAAGTTGGAAACAAATCATCTAGTTAACATGAATAATTTATCTGCAAACCAAGAGACGGTGAGGCACTAGAGAGTTCACATGAACTTGGCACAAATTGCACTGCCAATACCTATTAGCTGAAGGGAGGAAAGCTTGCATGGCACATCTTCATGTCCATATAACTGTGTTTTAGAAAGCTCTGTAGAATAGTTCATCCTAATAAATTCAGTATTCAGTATCAAAACACTATTCATGCAAATTCTTCCCTCATCTTGGAAGCAACAGTTTTGCAGAAAAAATGTCTGGTAAAGAAAATACTGTGGCCCGCACAATAAAAGGCCTAACAGTTATGAAATGCATCATATTCAACTTAATGACAATAATAAGATTCTTTTTAATGTTTGTGTATATGGCACACTGCTAAACTTGTATAGTTTTGATTACTTACTCATTCAGTACATTAATAAAGATTTGTTGTTCATTTATTTAACAGATATTTAGTGAGTGCCTACTATTAAAGGTATCTTGTCAAATGCTGGAATGCAAAGAATAGAGAGATAAGTAAGACAGTTTTTGTGTTTATGTTTAAGCTTTCTTGTCCTAAAAGCACATTTAATAGGCTATATGCTTCTCCCTGGCCCAGGCCCTGGTGAAGGCTTGTGCAGGAGGAAACGGATCTATGAGTTTCTCTCACATTGATGCTTCTCTCTGTCTTTCCCTCCCTCTTTAACTCTCCCTAAATATCAATGAAAATATCCTTGTGTGAGGATTAACAAAAAACCCCAACAAATAGGTTATATGCTTCATATTTTTGATTGGGTCCTCATACTGGCCCTTTGAGGGATCCAGTACTAAGCCATTTTAAAACATTTTAAAAATACATTTTAATTGATTTTTCAGAGAGAGGAAGGGAGAGGGAGACAGGGACACATCAAGGATGAGAGAGAATTATTGATTGGCTGTCTCCTGTGCTTCCCCTATTGGGGATCTAGCCTGAAACCTGGGCATGTGCCTTGATCGGGAATCGAACGCTGACCTCCTGGTTCATGGGTTGGCATTCAACCACTGAGCTATACTGGCTGGGCAGTACCAACCCATTTTAAAGAAGAGAAAACAGTCTAAAAGAAAATGACTGGTTTAAATTGCATGACTGGAAAGTGGCAGAGCTGAGATTTAAAACAAGAAGTGAAAAGAGGCTGGTAAGGAAGAATGGGATAGAAGAAGCATGAGTGAAACGCAGCAACGAACACTCTGGAAAAAGCGTTGGGAAATTTAAACCTGCTCGGGGTAAATGATCAAAAACAACTGATAGAAACTGACAAGGGCTGGTAGGGAGTTGTGGGGTCCTGACGTTCCAGGATTAAAGAAAATTTGGTATCAGCTGTTTTGATATGAGCAGGGAGTCCCTGCTGGAGCCCACCAAGGAAATTCGTCTTTTCCTCAAGGCCTGGGGCTGCCTGAAGTCCTGGCTTAAGCAGGGACAGCTTATGGAGAGAATTCCGACAAATGTGTGTGGTTTTTTTTGCATGTCTACATTCTCATTGTGGAAATTTCTAGGTTTATACACTTGGGCTTTATGTGAAAGTCAAGGCTGCAATACCAAGTATGTGAATTCAAGAGGAGAAATCTCTTTTTCCCCCCCTTTTTTATTGCTTAAAGTATTACAAAGAGTAGTACATATGTCTCCTTTTTTTTCCCTTGACCTTCCCCCAGCCTCTCCTACCCCCCAGTGTTTTGTGTGCATTGGTTATGCTTATATGCATGCATAAAAGTCCTTTGGTTGATCTCTTACCCCTGTCCCCTCAACCCTCTCTGGTCTTCCTGCTGTAGTTTGACAGTCTGTTCAATGCTGCTCTGCTTCTTTTATGTACTTTACAGTATTTTGAAATCTTAGATCCTTGGTAAATGTCAGGGGGGTCTTTCAGTTGGGGGATTTCTAACAACTTTACATAATAATTTTTTTGGGGGGAGCAGCACCAAATAACCACTATCTTTCAAACTCTTGAATTGAAATTAAAATAATAAAAACACTCCCTTGGGAATACACTGCAATAAGCATTGCTAATAAGCAGTAGAAGAATAACAGATAGCCAAATATTTTAAAAAATCATAACAGTATTGGGCTATAAAATGAAAGGAAAGGGCCACTGTTCTCTTACAATATTTTAGGTTTGTAATAGTGTTTATACTGAATCTGTTCAAATAAAAGGTAAACTCAAATATACGGGGAGGCCCCATTTTCCCAAGAAGAACAGCCAAAAAACGTTTGATGGGCAACATGAGTATAAAAGCGTTTTGGAATATGATTGAACCAGTCAAATGTCCCTTATGGTAATTTTTGTTTACTCACATCTAAAGTCACGCATAAACAGTGTTGACTTAAAACTATGCTCGTCCTGACCCGGTGGCTCAGTTAGTTGGAGGTCCTTCTATGAACCAAAAGGTTGCAGGTTTGATTCCCAGTCAGGACACATGCCTACGTTGTGGGTTCAATCCATGACTGGGGTGCAGATGGGAGGCAACTGATCAATGTTTCCCTCTCACAATGATGTTTCTCTCTCTCTTCTCTCTCTCTCTCTCTCTCTCTCTCTCTCTCTCTCTCTCTCTCTCTCTCAAAAATCAGTAATACATATCCTCAGATGAGGATTTAAAAAAAAATAAGACCACTGCTTTTTCACTGCCATAGTTCATGACACTATTTTACCCGAACTCTTCCCAGGTGTCTTGGACATGAGGTCTTTCTCCAAGCTGCTGTTTGAGTCATCACACAGAGGTGTCCGGAGGACTCCTAACATTTCATTGTCATGACAATGATCTGAGCTGGCACTCCCCAAATCCACATATAATGCTAGTGCTGGAATTTTTATCTCAAATTTTGTTCCCAAATCCTCTTTACATAACATCAAACTGCTTTTTTCTTTTCATTTATCCTGTAGGTCACAGCCTCCACTCTTAATGTCTTGCTTTTTAAATTGGTTTTAAAAGGTTTGTTTACAGTGCCACCCTCCTCTTGCCTTGAAGTGCAAGGCCATATCCAGGCAATAGGGACTATGTCTTTCATTTCTTTTTTTACTTGATACATTGGGTCACTACTACAAGCACCCAAAATTAGCACTGAGTAGGGTTATGACAAGTTATGTCTCTCCCAAGGAGAAATTCATTTTTTAAGTAAAATAAGTGAAGAGAGAGTAATATAAGAGACTTTAGGAGGACTTCAGCTGTAAGGCAATCTAATCCTTCCTGAGGGCTATTTTGATAAAACCTCAACTCACATTAGGAAAAATGCAATATTTGATGAATTAACTTGAATATTATCATTAAAAGTCCTTCATTATGAACAAAAAAGTACAAAAATGAAAATATTCTCATTTTAATAATCAAATCATAAAACTTAATTTTCCCTTCACCACCCCTGTACTTCTTAAATGTCCAGAGAGTGGGCTGGACACAGATATTGAAATCTCACCCTTCCAAACTCCTGTGGAAATGACCAAAAGGGGCATCAAAGTGAACTCTACACAGAGGCTCTGAACCAGGGAGTGTGCCCAGAGCTGCCTGGCATTTCTTGCAGATTAAATGCAGAGGGGCTGGGTAAGGACCTGCAGAGAGGATTCTGTAGGGCAGGCCCTGGGAGCTGCGTTTTAATCGTATCAATGCCACTTGGTAGCAGCCAGCAACTGCCCACAGCAGTGCAGACTCCAGGCTTCGATGGGCACAGATGGCTCGGCGACCAGGAAAACAGGGCAGCGTCAGTGGGGAGCTGCAGAGAGCATGCTGGGCTAATTCATGGCTGCTCAGCCGAGGGGGCAGGAGGCAGGCTGAAGGACTCTGCCTCCAGCTCAGGCACTTTCCCTTGGGTCTTGGAACAGGTGGGATCAAACCACAGTGACTCTCAGCTTTCACTCCTGTCCCTGGGCCTGAGGTAGATGGAGGGCACTCTGTCAGGGACCATCTGGTGGAAGCAAGCGAGGGTTAACACACACCTGCTTCTGTGAGGAGGGCAGAGACATGCCCCCACCCCTTAAGAAGGCTGGGCCAGCCAGTCATTCCTCAGAGGTAAAGCTGCTACCTTCCACCAATATAGTTTCACAGCAAGGGAAAACCGAAAAAATGAGTGTATTTCTGATTTCCAACCAGATTCCTGATAGTAGAGCTGAGAACCACACGTAAGGAAATGCTTTGGTATCAGTAAAGGTTGCATGAAGAGCAGAAACACGATTATTAAATTCAAAACCTCCCTGCCAGAAACATCTGGAAAATTGGATTAGTAAAGGAAAAGGTAAATTTGAGAAATTCTACCAGAACTTGGGAAAAAAGATGAAAATATAGAAATGAGAGAAGAGAGATAGAAGATGGGCTAGGGTTAGCCGATACTGCAAATATATCAACTATTCACACACTAGTTTGGAAATTTAGCGCAATTCCAAACGAAAGTTCCAAGGTATATATTTTTTGAAGTTGGAAAAAATTACTCCAGAGTTCTTCTGAAAGAATTAATAGGCCAGATGGTTGTTAGATGTTATTGTAATGACGGACCACTGGCAACTATGAAAGTATATTATACAATCAAAATAATACAAACACAGAGTTCAGTGCAAGAAAAGTTAGATTGAGTGAAAGAAAACGTGAACTTCAGAAGCTGGCTCTTCAGAATAGAGGGGAAAGAAGGACTGTTTAATAAAACATATTAACTATTGAGGGTATTTAATAACATGATCCAAAGTAAATTCTATTGGGTTAAAATGATTACATGTAAAAAAGCAATTCAAGACAAATAGGGAAATACCTGATCCCAGGATGGAAAGACCTTCCTGGCAAAAAAAAAAAGTAAAGAAAGAGATTATGAAGTAAAATTTTAAAAAGGAAAATGTAAACTTTCTATGCATAAAAAACCTAAATCTGATTAACATGACAATGATATCTTTGCAGTACATATACAGGGCTACCGTGATAAAGACTATTTATAATAATAAAAGTGTAATATGCTAATTAGACTGGACATCCTTCTGAATGACCTTCCAGATGAAGCTGGGGCTGTGAGAGAAGCCTGGGTCCCAGGTGCCAGAGGGAAGCCAGTGCCAGCAGCCAGGGGAAGGAAGGCCTACTCTTCCATGAATTTCGTGCATCGGGCCTCTAGTAATTGCATAAGAGACAATAGGAATAGAAAAATGGGCAACGCGATCCAGAAACGGAGGTTTAAAATGTGCAGATATATGGGAAACATGCGTCCCAGAAAAATGCCTCTTCTCAGAGGAGGGAGGATTGTTACAAAGCACGTTGTCTCCTCTGAGAGTCTGTGAGGCACCTGAGGAGATGGGCTCTAACACTGCACTGAGGGAAGTATCGTTCTCCACAGAGTCTACTTGAAAAAAATGACTTAAAAACATTTCTAGCCACGAAAGGCATACATAGCAATTAGAACACTTAAGAATGAAGATGTTAAAGCACTGGCACTTAAAACAATTTAAATATGATTAATAATATTAACTTAACCACAACAGCAAAAAAACCTCTAGAGCACAGTTCCTTAATCTCAACACGATGGTGATTTGGGGATGGATAATTTTTTGTTGTGGGTTCTGTCCTGTGCCTTGTAGAATTCTGAGCAACCTCTCTGTTCTCTACCTTTTAGATCCCAGGAGCAGTGCCCCCCTTCCCACAATTATTGATACTGGAGGCCCAATCACCCCTCTTCTTCCCAGTGAGATTTGTTTCCCTAAAGTTAAATTAGAAAATGTAAACTATGAGGTGGGGCGGCGGGGAGCTAAATTTGAAACCCTCACTTACACCAAATGAAACTGCAAAGTAGCCAAGTGGAGAAATAACAGAAAGCTGAAATTTAGTATCTTTCTTAAGATGACTTAATAACCATTATTTGATAGTTGACATTTTATAGGGAAAAATGGGTTCATATAGCAATTAAATTATTTAAAATTTTATGGTAATCATAGGGAATAAAGATTGATTACAGCTCTCAAAGCATGAAGGGAAGGAGAAGAACAGTAGAAATATATGTAATCCATAAAAGAAAAGAAAAAAAATGAAACTATAGTTTAGAAATCATGAGAACAAATATAGTAGTTTTCATAATTATACAAATGCCCTATGGAAAGACAGATACTTTTAGTTGAAATTAAAACTCCAAATTCAACAGTATGATATTTTTAAAAATTATCTTAAAAAATATTGACCCAGGAAGGCAAAAAATAAAAGATTAACAAAGATGAATCAGGCTCATATACTAACAGGAAAGCAAGATGGTGATATTAATGGAAAAAATAGACTTGAAGGCAAAAAGCAATGAATGATATGACTTCATACTAATAAGAACTATATTCACAATGAAATTTAACAACGATGATTCTGAATGAAATAATACCACATCAAAACACTGAAGACATTCTTGGTATAGACTGAATGTGTCTGCCCCAATCATATGTTGAAGTCCTAATTCTCAGTGGTATGGCCTTCAGAAATGGAGCCTAAGGGAGGAGTTTAGGTCTTGAGGGTGGAAAGTTCACAGAGCTCCTTCATTCCTTCTGCCATGTGAGGACACAGCCAGACTACTGAGAAAGAGGACCCTCACCAGACACTGAATCAGCTGGAGCCTTTGTCGTGATACCAGCATCCAGAACTGTGAGAAACAGATGTCTGTTATTTAAGTCACCCTGTCTATGGAGTTTTTGTTTCTAGGAGCTTAGCTGATTAAGACCCTATGGAAAGGGCCAGCTCCAGGGAGCCAGTAGACCTGGGAAGAGAGACACATGGAAAAGACCCGAACTCAACCTGCAGCCCTGGAGCATGCAGCCCAGACACCCTCAAGCCTACTGCCAGCCAGTGGTGCTGTAGACATAGCATGGAACCTGGCTTCCTTCAGGATAATTCTGTTCCCTAAAAAGCCAGATGGTGCTCCTGTGTTGAGTAGTCTCCCTCTGTCTGAGACACTCAACCCTGGCACCCAGGGACTCACCAATGTCATCCTGCTCTTGAGTCTCAATGAGGTCTTCAAATTAGTATCCCAAATGCCACATCTTCTTTCTCACTTCCTTTCCAAAGTAAATCTAAGCTCACTTCTGTCACTTCCAAGACCTTATATCTCTGCCTGACATCTAGTCTCTTGCCATACTTTGCTTCCCTCTACTTTCTCTACACTAGCCTCTTCCTATTTCTCCAAGGTAAACAGTCCTTTTTCCACTTTGAACTTGGCTGTCCCCAATGACTACAACACTCGGTAAGTACTTTGTAACAGCCAGTTCACTAAAGTCTCTGCTCAGATACCAACTCTTTTATTATTATTACTAGAGGCTCGGTGCACAAAAATTTATGCTGTGGAGACGGGGGGAGAGGGAGGGGAGGTAAGAGGGGGGTCCCTCAGCCTGGCCTGTGCCCTCTTGCAGTCTGGGCTCCCTGGGGGATCAGGCCTAAACTGACAGTCAGACTGGGAGCCCTTGGGGGATGCCCACTTGCCAGGGTGGAGCAGGCCTAAGCTACAGTTGGACATCCTTAGCCCTGCTGAGGAGGCGGATACCACCGCTGTATTGGCAGCTATCAGCCTGGCTGTGGCTGAGCAGAGCTTCCCCTGTGGGAGCCCACTGACCACCAGGGGGCAGTTCCTGCACTGAGTGTCTACCCCCTTGGTAGTCAGTGTGTGTCATAGTGACCAGTCATTTCCAGTCATTCTGCTATTAGGGTCAATTTGCATATCACCCCTTTATTATATAGGATTATTTAAATATATTAATTATTAAATATATTAAATATATAGGATTAAAAATATTTTTTTATTGATTTCAGAGAGGGATGGAGAGGAAGAGAGATAGAAACATCAATGATGAGAGAGAATCATTGATTGGCTGCCTCCTGCATGCCCCACATTGGGATCTAGCCTGAAACCGGGGCATGTGCCCTGACCAGGAATCCAATCGTGACCTCCTGGTTCATAGGTCATCGCTCAATTGCTAAGCTATGCCGGGTGGGCAGATACCAACTCTTTTAATCAATGTGGCATATGCAATTGGAATTTAATTCAAATGTTATGAAAACATTTATCTTCTAAAATATCTTTAAAATAAATATATAAATAAAAAGTGGCCACTTTGAATATCATTAAAGCTTAATTTGCTTGCTAAGTATGTTGCTCCTTGATCTGCAGTAAAATATATTTTCCTTTCACATAGCATCTTTGGGACAACATATGGAGAATTTTGAAATATACATTAACTTATTGTTAGCAGCTGCTACCAGTGGGCTTGCTACTTTCCTTTTAAAGCAAAAGTAAATTCACCAAAACTTTAAGGGTTAAGGTGACTTTGCCATAAAAAAAATCCTTCCCACATGTTCTTCTTCTGATTAAAAAATATAATTCATTAAAAATATGTAATACAAAATCTTCCAGAAATACAAGATGACCCATTTTCAAAGTGGTGATTTTAGCTCAGGGTTCTCTTTCTTTCCCTACCAAAAAAAAAATCTATTGAAATAACAAAAGGAATGTAAATTTAAGATAAAATATGCAACAGAGCTGAAAAATCCAGGACAGACTTGACAAGCCAAGTTGCAAGAGATTCTGGAACAGATAGCATCAAGGTGAGCATAGGTGAAGGGTGATGGAGTTGGGGACACACGGTTTTAGTGCCTCAGAGGTAGGGATGTTTACAAAATGCCATGTCTAGGTTCTTTGAATGTATTCTCTATCTTTAAAACATTGCAGATAAAGAGCTTCACAGACAAGAAAAAGCTAAAGGAGTACATCACCACCAAACCAGGATTACTTGAAATGCTGAAGGGCATTCTTTAAGAAGAGGAAGAGAAGAAAAAGGTAAAAATAAAAATTATGAACAACAAAGTGACAACAAATACATATCTATCAACCAGTGAATATAACAATTAAGTCAATAGAAATATCTGATGAACAGAATAAACTGGTGAATAGAATAGAAGTAAGGGCATAGAAAGGGAATGGACTGACAATTCTCAGGGGGAAGGGGATGTGAGGGGTATGGGAAGAGACTGGACAAAAATCTTACACCTATGGATGAAGACAGTGGTGGTGGTAAGGGCACGGGGTGGGGGGAGGGAACCAAGTGGAGGGGAGCTATGGGGGTTAAAAAAAAGAAACATCTGTAATAATCTGAACAATAAAGACTTAATAAAAAATAAATAAAATGGAAAAAAAATTGGCAAATTTTTTTTACAGTTTTCGATAAAAAGAACCTATGGTTTATGTGTCACAGTTTACGTAGGTGACTCACTGTCTCCTGTTCTGGGATGCTGGGAGTTTTTGGTGCTGATGTGTGCAGCGGCCTCTGCCAATGTTCTGCTCAGATGCCCCTGGAGCCCACCCTTGCCATGCCATGTCTCTGGCCCTGAGGGTGTCGCCTGCTTTGCTCAGGCAGCCTTGCTGCTTTGCACAGCCAGTTCCATCTCTGCCCACCAGTAACCGGGGGCCGGAGCAGCAGATTGAACAGACACCAGATCCCGGAGCTTTGAACTCCTCTGAGCTCTGCATCCTGAGAAGTTGGCATGGCTTACGCTCGGGCTATCCACCCTACATCCTCACAAGCACTTTTGCAGATTCCCCGCTTGGGGCGGGAGAGGGTGCAGGCCACGCAGGTTGTGGATATTTATATTTTATGTATGAAAATGAGCAAGTTAATAGAAACACCGCTGACGTATGTATGTCTGTAGAAGCAGCAGCTTGAAAGAGGAGATCCACCTGAGTATGAAGAGCAAATGCAGGCATTACATAGAGGATGGAATTTTCAGGGTTCTGGAGCCAGACCGCCAGGATTGGCATCCAGGCCCTACCTGGGTCTCCTTGTGTGTGAAATGTTGGAGATAATCAACATGCACGTCATGGTTTGGGATTAAATGAGTTAACGCAAAGCGTTTAAAGCAATCTTTCAGCTCTCTTTAAATGGTAGCTCACCAAAACAATTGAAAAAGCAAGGGAGGTTATCCCAATGTTGAATTCATAATTTCCGTGGAATTTGAGGAATATTTTTATCAATATGGTATGAACAATTCGGTATCAGAAAAGGATAAACAGGAAAAAGGGAAGCCTTTAAGAAATTTTGAACAATTACTGTCCTAAATTTAATTTAAGAATAAAATGGGTATTGCTAAAAAACCAAGTTAATGAGTAAGATGAATTCAAAGAATTATTCCAGAGAACAGAGTAAGGAGAAAAAGAAAGAAAGCAAGCCAGGGTAAGAGGCATGCAGGAGAGCCCCAGAATATCTTGTATTGATGTGGTATCAGTCTGAGGAGAAGACAGAGGAGATGCAACAGGTTAAGCAAATATATATATATTTTTTTCTGCAGCAAAGTTTCACTTCAGATTGGTGACCCTCACTGGAGGCCATAAATCGTATCTTGAGAAATTTCTAAATTTCCAGGATAAAGGAAAAATCCTATAAACTTTTTAGACAAGACAGAAAAGAAAGTATAAAGAAGGAAAAATCAAACTGGACTTCATAGGTACTGGCCCTTTTACTCGATATACTACATTCTAGGAGAAATAGAATAAGGTTGCGGAGTTCAGAGAAAAATGGATGTGTGAGAGAAGACACAAGTAAAGTTGGTTATTCCAGGAAAAGACAGGAAAGGACCCCCTCCCCCCTCCTCGCCTCATCAAAATAGTATAGTATACAGAGGATTTAAACTCAGGGCATAAGACACATATACTCAATGGTCACAATGAATGTGAATGACATAGAAGCCTAACAAAAAACAAGAGTTTTCAAATGGAATAAACCAAAGCTAAAACCAGTTGTATACTGTCACCAAGAGACACTAAAAAACAGGGCTGGCAATGTTAATATCAGGAGAAGCAAGTTATGCGAAAACTATTAAAAGGAATATAGGGACTTTGTACTGTTAAATGGGACACCCACCATTTACACACTCATAATAGCTTTGGGATACTTAAATCAGCAACTCAGAACTCAAGGAGAAATCAACTGGACATCAATTATAGTGGAGACTTTACACATGTCTTTCAAAAACAGGCAGATCAGGAGGAGCAAAGAATTAGAAGGATACAGAGGAACAATGTAGCACACCGAACACATCAGATCTAACAGTTACCTACCAAACTGCATTGTCAAACAGATACTGCACATTTCTTCAAACACTCACTTAAAAATAATTATAGGTTATTTAGAAAGAAATAATAATGGAAGATTGCATTCCAAAGCCTGCAAGATTAATCCAAATCTTGATCCAAAGAAAAAGTGTTAAATGAAGAATATTTAATAAAATATAGATAGCTTTTTATTACAAAAAAAAAATAACATAACATGAACTCAAGGAACAAAAACAATAATATCAAAGGAAATGGGAAAAAGGTGTCATTAAGATAAAAATGGAAACAAAATCCCTCCTTCCCCAGGAGTAGTGCTGATAAATAAAATGAAACTTTGGTTCTTTGAAAAGGATAAGAGACAAGCCTTTAAAAAGTATAATAAAAAATGATGAAGAAAATAGCAACACAGGAGATTAGGAATAAAAGCATATAATTATAGATCCTGAAAAGATTTCTAAATGATAAGGAAATACTGTATGCAAATTACAGCAACAAATTTGATCATTGAAACGAATAAATACTCTTCAAGGAATCTAAATCGCCATTGTAGACTCAAGAAGTGACTAAATAGATAACACACGTTTTGAAAGAAATTGAAGTTGTCAAAGATGAGCTCTGAAGGCGAAAACAGCCCAGCTTTAAAAGGAGGTACATTGACCTTTAAGGAGCATGTTATTCCTTTGCTATTTAAACTGTTAAGAAACACAGAAAAACAGTTCCTACTTCTTTATATGGGCTTGACCACTTCTGAGAAAAAGACTACTGAGAAGAAACCTGGGGGCAAATACCTCTTAGGAATGTAGGTTTTAAAAATTCTAAATAAAATATCAAAAATTAAATCCAGAGTATAATAAAGGATAATACCTTGTGACAAGTAAAATTTAGTAATCTGGGGGTGTTTTTATGTTAGAAGATCTATCAAAATAATACACTTTATTAAATTGATTGTTTGAAAGAAAAAAAGCAAACAATATGATTATGTAAATACATGTTTCCAGTATATTTGACAAAGTGTCAATTTATGATAAATACTCCTTATTAATTAGAAACATAAAAATATTTTGAAACATGATAAAGCATATTTGTTAGCCCTAATCAGTTTGGCTCAGTGGATAGAGCATCGGCTTGTGGACTCAAGGGTCCCAGGTTCGATTCTGGTCAAGGGCATGTACCCTGGTTGCAGGCACATCCCCAGTGGGGAGTGTGCAGGAGGCAGCTGATCGATGTTTCTCTCTCATCAATGTTTCTAACTCTCTATCCTTCTCCCTTCCTCTCTGTAAAATATCAATAAAATACGTTAAAAAAAGGGTATTTGTTAGAATCCAAAAAACATAAAAACCCCAACAAAACAGAGGCATTCCCATTAAACTCATGAATGACACAAGAATGTCCACACTGATAGATATTACTCATTTCTTTGGAAATTTTAACCAAAACAATGTCAAGAAAATGTATGAGATATAAATATTATAAAAGAATGTCAAATTAATATTATTATTTATATTTTATCTTAATTTCTCCTGAGAAAATGCAAGCAAATTATAATATGATTTGGAAAACTGGAGAAAAATCAACATTTAAGAATTGCATAGCATTCCTATGCACTAGCAATATTTTTTTTTAAAAAGTAATAAGAAAAATATTTATAAAATAACCACCTCAACATAAAAGCTCAGGGAATAAACTATAGGAAATATGCAAGGCCTACATAAATAAAACTACAGTATATTACTGAAGGACCTACAAGAAAATGTGAATAAATTCAGAAACATACTATCATCTTAAAGGGCAAGACCCAATATTATAAATATGTAAATGTCACTCCTTCCCAGTAATATATAAGCTTAATAGAAACTCAATCCAAATACTGATTTAAAAACTGTATATTAGCCCTAACTGGTTTGGCTCAGTGGATAGAGCGTCAGCCTGCGGACTCAAGGGTCCCAGGTTCGATTCTGGTCAAGGGCATGTACCTTGGTTGCAGGCACATCCCCAGTGGGGAGTGTGCAGGAGGCAGCTGATCAATGTTTCTCTCTCATTGATGTTTCTAACTCTCTATCCCTCTCCCTCCCTCTTTGTAAAAAATCAATAAAATATATTTTAAAAACACACACACACAAAAAAAACAAAATGAAAAAAACAAAAAACACACTCAAAAAACTGTATATTATAAATTCAAATTATTAGGGCTAGATAAATTAAATAAGTGTCATTGAGTCAATTAGCTAAGTGAAAATGAAATACTTATGTCTCATCATACACAAAATTATTTCCAAATAAATTAACCACATAAAAGTTCATTTTTAATCAATTTGTCAAGTACTTTTTATAATTTTTATCTTGTGGGAAAATGTAGAGGTATTTTTCTTATTCTCTTTTTAAAGGACTGAACAGGGAAGGTCTTTCTAAAACTTTTCATTTCTTTCTAAAATAAAAGAAAAAATACTTAAAGAAAAAAGTAGCATGTACTAAAATAAATTCAATATAATTAAAATTGAGGCCATAAAAAAAGTAAAAGGAAGTTCAGGTAAATATTTATTTGATTTTGAAATGCGGAGTTTATGAGGAAAAAAACCCTAGATACACAGCACAATTGTTGCTTGTCTACTCAAATCTGTACTCTGTTCTACCTTCATAATAGAACTCATATATTATTGAGGACAGCCATGTGCTCAGCCTAAATGTTATACTTCCTAGCATTTTTTTGGCAATAAGTTCAGACAATGATATTTTTTTGAAGTATTATGCAAGTCACTTTTTACTCCGAGATTTTTCTTGATCTTATTGTCTGGAATGTGCGGATGACCGTGGAGTTGCAGCAGACATTTTGTGATCTTGAGATTGGACATCTATATTCATAATGACAGAAACACAAAGTAGGAGCCTGGGTTCCTTATGGCTTTGTTGAGCTGACATACCAGCCCAGTACTACTTGCCTCCAGATTCCATTTATGTGAGAAAATGAATCTTTACATATCTATCCTGCTGTGATTGGGTCTCTATTACTAGCAGCCAAATACAATTTATAATAGCTAAAATAAAAACCTTTTATACCTTAAGAAACACCAGAAATGTAAGTGTTACAGCTGCTATGAAGGACACTCTGGTAACAGCTATTAAAATTACAGATGTATGTACCCTTTGACCTAACTATTCAATTTCTGGGAATTTATCTCAGAGGTAAATCTGCACATGTGGAAAGCAATACTTGTAACAAAGTAGCAAAAGATTAGAAGCAACCCAGCTGTCCATTTATTTAAAAAATGGTTAGGAAAAATATGATTCATTCATATAATAAAATATCATTATCTGTAAAAAAGATCAATAAAGCCATTCATGTACTAATATGAAGAGTAACAAAAAGAAGATATATAATGGCATTTATAGTATCCTACCATTTGTGTAAAAGGAGGAAGAACATATATTCATATTTTGTAAATGCATAAAGAAATTCAGCAATATTATACAAGAAATTGATCATAGTGGTTATTTACAGTTAGTAGGAATGAATATGGGGAAATGGGAGAAGGAGTAGGAAGGAGACTTTTAAAAAGTTTTATACTTATACTAGAGGCCCAGTGCATGAAATTTGTGCAAGGGGTTCTGCCCACACAGCCTCGGCTTTGTCCAGAAGGTCATCTAGAAGATCATTTGACTATTGGGTCTAATTAGCATATTAGGCTTTTATTATTATAGATATATAAATATTACTAGAGGTCCAACGCATGAAATCATGCAAGAATAGGCCTTCCTTCCCCTGGCACTAAGGACTTGGGCTTCCCTCACAGCCCAGGCTTGGTCTGGAAGGACATCTGGCCTAATTAGCATATTATGTTTTTATTATTATAGATTTTTGATCCATGTGAACATATTCTCTATGCCAAAAGCTCACTTAAGTGTAATAAAAAAGGCAATATAGGATCAAAGGTGAAGGCTTATGGAATTGCAGATATAAATGGGCACCATCTTTTGACTGTGTAACCAGGGCATTACTTAACCTCTGGAAGTTTAATTTCCCCATTAGTGAATAGTATAATAATATCCAACTCTTTGGGTGATAATTAAATGAAATAAAGTATGTAGTAAGTATTTCAGAGTAAATATTCCAGGTTAAGCACATGGTGATTATTATAAATTATAAATAACAAAGAGTGCATACTATTCACCATAAGAATGATAGAAAAAAGACTAATATTCGTATGATAAAATTAGAGACCCAGTGTATGAAATTCGTGCACGGGTAGAGTCCCTAGGCTTGGCCAGCAATCAGGGCCAATGGGGGCCTTCTGGCTGCTGGACAGGGCCTTCCTTCATTCTGCATTGCCCCTTGGAGGTTAGTGCATGTCATAGCGAGTGATCAAACTCCTGGTCTCCTAGTCAACTCCCCTCGGGAGTTGCATATTAGCCTTTTATATATATAGATGTGATTCTACAGATTCTTAAGGAAAATATGAACACTCCCCCTAAAGACAGAAAGAACATAAAAAGCAAATCTTTCTTGTCACTGATTGGAGACCTACTGTGTGCCAGGCAATGCTCTGTTTTGCAGATACTGCTTCAAGGGACACACTCCAGATCACTGCCTTCCCACTGAAGAAGAAATGTAAGTGATGGGAAATATGTGGGGAAATTCATTTTCACTGAATATTAAATACATGCAAATTAAACTAAAATCAGATACTATCTTTGGCTTCCCAAATTGAAGATGAAAAGTTATAAAAATACCCTTTTATAGAAATGTGTTAAAAGAACTGATTAATGCAGCAGTTCTACTTCTAGGAATTTATCTGCTGCAAATAATCAGAAGAGCGTTAAAAAATACATACAAGAATTTATTCACAACAGTGTTCTCTAAAGCTCATATACTATAAAAAATGTTAGAAATAGTAATTGTTCCCAAATAGAAAAATTGTTAGATAAATAATACTATACTCACGTAATGGAAAACAAAGCAGCCTTCAAAAACAATATTATAGAAGAAAGTAAAACAGACATTTATTATAGCACAGGATGCTGGTTTTGCAAAATAAAAGAAAAAATAGAGACATTAAAATACAAACAAAAAATGTGAAGCAATGTTTAGCTTCAGCTATGGGTAATTTTTATTTTTAAAGCTGTATGAAATGAATGTGTACCTTCAAATGTATATGTTAAAGCCCTAACCCCAGATGTGATGGTACCTTGGGGGAGGTAATTAGAATTAGATAAGGTCATGAGGGTGGGGCCCTGCCCTGTAAGGATGCAGCAAAAAGGTGGCTGCCACCAGAAAGAGAGCTCTCCCCAGGACCTGATTTTGGACTTCCCAGCCTCCAGAACTGTGAGAAACAAATGATCTGTTGTTTAAGCTACCCATTCTGTGGTATTTTGTTCTAGCCGTCTGAGCTAATTAAGACAAAAGTTGTACTCTTTAAATTTATGTATCTATTTATGGATATAGATATCTATATTTATACATATACTAGGGGCCCGGTGTACAAAAATTTGTGCACTCAAGGGGGAGGGGGTCCCTCAGCCCGGCATGTGCCCTCTTGCAGTCTGGGACCTCTTGGGGGATGTCCACCTCCTGGCATGCCTGGCCAGCCTGGGTGAGGGGTTGAGGGCCATTTCCAGGCTGCCCACAGTCCCTTCAGGGTTCGGGTCTCTATTGGGGTACCTGGCCAGCCTGGGTGAGGGGCTGAGGGCCATTTGAAGGTTGCCCACAGCTCCCATTGACCCAAGGTCCCAGCGAGGTTGGCTGGAATCAGATTTCTGGGGTTTATTTATCTTCTATAATTGAAACTTTGTTACCTTGAACAGAGGCCTAGGCAGGTTATGAGGCCTCCTGTTTGCTCTAGCTCCGTGGCTGCTGGCCTACATCTTGGTTGGGTTAATTTGCATACAGCTGCTCTGATTGGCTGGGGACGTGGCTTGGCTGGTGGGTGTGGCATAGATGTCTCAGAGTGATGGTCAATTTGAATATTACTCTCTTATTAGATTAGATATTTATGTATCTATACATATAGACATATCTATAAAGTCTATATCTATCTATCACCTATCTATAGACAAATTGATGTACTAGTTTTTTTAATACTAAAAGTATTTTTTTATTTGTTAGCTAATTTTCATTTTGTGATGAATAAACTATTTTTTAGAGCAGTTTTAGGTTCATAGCAACTGGAGTAGGATGTAAAGTGGGTTCCCATATACCTGTCTCCACACATGTACAGCCTCCCCAATTGTCCACAGAGACATCCCAGTGGAACATTTGTTACAATTGATGTGCTAATTTTGAAGAAAGAAGCTTTATTCTTACCTCTAATATGCATCTGTTACCTCTTACATTATTTTTGTGTGCTTGTTTTAGGTTTATAAATCTAGACTTCAAAAAGACCAACTCCACCACCCATTTTGCTCTTCAACCTAGATATGGATTAATCTCACAAACCTAATAGATCAAGTAAAGTCGAGAGGTAATATCACTGCATTCCTTTATATCCAAAATAAGGAATTTTACCACTTATTTATTCAGTGTCACCTGGGACTCTGATGATATTCTTGTTGAATGAAATGAAATGTGTCCTTCCAGGCCCAAGATGATTTGTAGCAACATCTGTTAACTACAATTCAATTTGAGTGAAGCGGGTATATTAGTTTGCTAGGGCTGCTATAACAAAGCACCACAGATCTGGTGGCTTAAATAACAGAAATTTATTTTCTCACAATTCTGGAGGCCAGAAATCTGAAATGAAGGTGTCAGCAGAGTTGGTTTCTTTTGAGGTCTCTCTAGTTGGCTGGTAGATGGCTGTCTTCTCCCTGTGTCTTCACATTGTCCTTCCTCCATGTACCAGTGTCCTAATCTCCTCTTCTAGGACATCAGTCAAACTGGATGTCCACCCTAATGGTTTTGTTTTAACTTGATTACCTCTTTAAAGACAATTACTTTAAAGACAGTTACTTTCCAAGGTACTATGGGTTAGGACTTCAACATCTGGTTTTTAAGGTGACACAATTCAATCCATACCACCAGTCATCATGCTGTTACAGCCGCAGATGGCAGAGCAGGGGAAAGGAGACCCATCAATGCTGTCTCTCTCACCCTCCTACATTTCTCTTCTGTGCCTTGGAGTTGCACTTGTCCTCATCCTGTCGTCCCGGGTATTGCTCCCTGTCAGAGCTACCCTCCACAGGGCCAGACCATTTCACAAAGCCTTTATCATTCCTATCAGTGAAATGTTCTGGATTTTGCTGCCTTTGGGAGCATTCTCATATGCTTTAGGGTAACAGGGTACCTGCTAGGGTGGAGATGAGATGGAGACATCCTTACAATGGTGTTGATATCATCTGCGCAAGAAGGGCTCTCCTAAGAGCAGAGCTATCTGTTTACGGAAGGGCCTCTGGAAGGCTCCAGCTTGGCCAGCTAGATTTAAGGAGGATGGGGGAAGGGGACACACAGGTACAATCCACAGCTGGCCCATGGGTGGGGGTGAGATCACTCTGCATAAGAAAGACAGTATGTTCTGGGAGAGAAGAAAAATCCACTCACCCCCCACAATTCCAGATCAAGTTGGTCTGTTAGGATGGGGTAGGGGGCAGGGGAGGTAAGACCTACATCAAGGTGAGTATAATAAGGCAAGGACAACAAGGCCTCCATGGATAAGCAGAGGATAGAGGCAGCAAAGCCTTAAGGCCAGGTCCCACACAAGGCCCATGGGCTCAGGGAAACTCCCCAAGCCTCTGCAGGCCTCCCACTAGGGTGGCTTGGGGAAACACTGGGAGGTCAATGGTAGGAATTTTAACTCAAGGGAGCTGTGGGCATGGTGTCTGGCTAAGATGGGATAGTGCCATCTATGGCTGCTAGGGGGCACTCCTGCTTTTGAAGCTCCAAAATTCTTAGAGAATTGAGGACCTCCTTGTAGTAAGGTATGTGTATACTTACCAGGTAAATTGCCTTAGATGCCAATCAAACTGGACAGAAAGAATAAATCCTCCCCTCCTTCCTCTGTTTACCTTTGCATATTCATTTGCATTACCTTCAGGCCCCCTGCCAAGTTACACACACACATACCACACACACACACACACACACACACACACACACACTCTTTATATTAAAAACATTCTGAACACAAGATCCTTGAAATGCCTCCACATCCTCATGCAGAAGTATTTAAAGTCTCTTTCCGCTGCAGTTTACTCTGCCTTCCTTTTGGAAACTCATCACCTTCTCTCAGCTGCCCTTTCCTACACCTCTGCATATCAATTACCATTTTATTTGTTTGCCTTGCCCATTAGACTGTGGGATGGTTAATTTTATGTGACAACAGTTTACATGTGCCTGTGAAGGCATTTTTTTTAGCTACAACTAACAGTTAAATCAGTAGACTTTGTGTAAAGTACTCCCCGTAATGTATTTGGGCCTCATCTCATCAGTTGAAGGCCATACAAGCAAAGACTGAGGTTCCTGAGGAACAGGGAATTATGCCTCTGGACAGCTTTGGGACTCAAGACAGCACCATCAGCTCTTAGTGGAGTTGCCAGGATGCTGGCCTGCCCTGAAGATTTTGGACTTGCAAGCCCCACAATCATGTAAGCCAATCCCTTTAATAAAATTTCTCTATGTATACATCCTGTTGGTGCTGTTTTTCTGGAGAACCCTGACCTGTACAGATGATGAACATGTTCCCCGTCCCTCAAGGTGGAAACAAAGGCTGCGAGTGTTGGGGAGTGAGGCCTGAACCATTTTGCAATTCGTGAATCGAAGGAAGTGGGCTTCAAAACATTGCAAACTCCTATTGAATTTCTGACAAAACCAGGATTTATATAAAACATCTCCCAAAATATGGCTGAAGGGTAATATTCAAAGCATTGTAACAATTGCTACATTTTTCTCCCTCCCAATGCATTTCAGTAGTTTTGCTTTGTAGTGAGGCTTCATCTCCTGGGATGGTATTTAGTACATTTCTTATAAAGCGTCTGACACATTCTAGGTGTTAAAGGAAAGGTTAATTTCCTTTAAGAGAATCATTTTGCGCAGAGAGGTTGAGTTTCCAGTTGCATGGAGGCTGCACCTAATTTCCTCATTTATCTTCAATATTCTTCCTTCTGCCTTTGAAATTTTTTCATTTAACATTAGCATTTGATTAACCTTTTATTCAAGAGACATCTGGGTTTTGTTAGACACTATTACGCTGATTCTGGCTTGCTTTTATTTTAGATCATTTTCAAGTAGCCACATGTGCCAGGTACTAAGGCCTTTTATTGCTAGTTTTTGGCGATGGGACTCCAGGAAGAGAGGTTCCCTCATTATGCAAAGCTTGTTCACGGTGACGACAGGACCAATTCAGTAGTGATGGTGAGATTTTATTCACTGTACACAATTATTTGAAGGAAAGTCTTGACCATCTTTGCCTTCCATTTATGCATTTTCTGCAGGCTTTGAAATTTATATGAAAGTTGTGGCTTGTGTGGCTCAGTTGCTTGGGTGGCGTCCGGTACACCAAAAGGTTTCCAATTCCCAATCAGGGCATATGTCTGGGTTTTGGGGTCAATTCTTGGCAGAGGACATGCAGGAGGCAGCCCATTGATGTTTCACTCTCACTTTGATGTTTCTCTCTCTCTCTCTCTCTTCCTTCCTGTCTCTCTAAAAATCAATAAAACATTTTTAAAAATTTACAAAAATACAATTTAAGTGAAAACAGTAAAGATAAATCTACAGTTATTATCACATGGGAATGTTGTCAGGAGTTCTTATGAATTCTGGTAGTAAGTTTTTTTAAGTGTCCTCTGAGGTCGTAGTGTTGATCCACAGGTGTGTCTGTAATGTGCTAGGGTCTGGATGATGTAGACTATAGCCTATCTCCCAGATTTGTAGGACAGAACTTTCTGCTTCTAATTCTTTGACAGTCATGATGGGTCATGGTTGCTAGGGACAGAACTAATCCAGGATTTGTACCATCTTTTGGCACTTCCTTAAAGCTTTGGTCTGAAGGTTACTATTTTTGTGGGCCCACTCTGTCTGCTGTTTTCTGAAGAAGGAGCTCAAAATACAGTCTCCTCAAGAATTAAGGACTATTGAGAAATTTATGGCTTGCACATACCTGCTCTCTCACACAAGGAGAAAGAAGCCCAGGAAAATGTGGCAGATATACTAGTAACTCCTGGAAGATAGAGCCAAATGGTTATGTGGTGATCAGGATGTGGCTTAGGGCAAATCAAGAAATGCTTTCATATGCCAGGCCATTGTGGCTTTGTGGTTGAGCATGAACCAGAAAGTCATGGTTCGATTCCTGTTTAGGGCACATACCTGGATTTTGGACTCAATCCCCAGTAGGGGGTGTTCAGCAGGCAGCCAATAAAAGATTCTCTCATCATTGATGTTTCTATCTCTTTCTCCCTCTCCCTTCCACTCTGAAATCAATAAAAATAAATAAAAAGAATGCTTTTATAGTCAGGATAAAAAGCATTGTCAATAGTAGCAAGCAGTACCTTACATTTAACCAAATATGAGGGGTGGTTCCAGGAGATTAGGTGAGCTCTGTTAGCCGAGAAGTCAGAGGCCAAGACTGGTGCCACCACAGACCTGGATGTTCTTCTCATGTTCTGATTTGTTAGCTTCGTTAACCTCAGTTTCTCTGTCCAGTGGGAACAATGTCCTCAAAGTGGGAACAATGATATGCTTGGGTTCATCTCACACAGTTTTCAGGAGGATGAAAGAGCTTTGTAAACTCCCAACGCAGTTGAGATGGTGATGGTGGGGGTGGAGCTGTACATTCTGTAGGATTCCTAAGTAACCTAGGGCTATGTGGATGCCTGTTAAACATCTAAATAGCAAAAGAGAATGTGGATGGGCCAAATGCATTAGAAACAGGGGATTGAGTCATGGCTCCATCAGTGATAAGCTGGGACATCTTAGGAAAGTCAGAAAACTTTTGTGAGGTTCATTTTGTTTACCTGTGCTTGAGTAGAAGTGAAATAGATAAGGAATTTCTACTCTAGCTCGTTCTAGTATAGGTGCAGAGGCTAATTTGATTTAGATGGTGTAAGCTACTGGAAGTGTCTACACCTGAAATCTAATTGTCCTCTGCCTCTTTTCTTAACATGACAAAATAGCTAGTGACTTAGTATTTCAGCATAAGAAGCTGAAGCCTTAAGCACCTGTCAAAAAACGCTTACCCACAAAATTATACAGTGGTCATACTCTAGCCTGGTAGAAAAGTAGCTGGAAGTTAGACCTAGTCTAATACATGTGTGGAAGCTCAGTTTCAGTATCCCTTCCACTAGATTCAGCTGTGTTTGTGCTCATTAAGTCAGCCAGTATTTTTTTCTGGAGATTCTGAGGCTGTTTCAACCATCATGATGGGGTGTGGGGTGTGGGGTGGCAAAATGAGCTCCAAATAAGATCTCAATTTATCATGCAAATCCTAGACATCACTCTACGCCTCTATGAAACTTCCTTAAGTATTCAAATTTCTCCCAATTGCCCCCATCTGTGAATATCTTTTTCAATTATAGGTCTTTCTACAGTTTAGCACTAAATTATTCTCTAGGCTTTTTATATATGTATCAATGTATCTATCTGTATATCTATCTATCTATCTATCTATCTATCTATCTATCTATCTATCTATCATCTATATATCCATCCCCTCAACCCCTACCTCCCATCCATCCATCCATCCATCCATCCATCCATCCATCCATCCATCTATCTATAACAGCATCTTTTTCTTTCCTGTTTGAGTATAGCATCTTGAGGGAAGGGAACAGGCTCCTGTTCAGTTGCTCAATGGGAGCAGGTCCTAGAGAAGGAATTCTTGGCAAATGGTTGACTAGTTAGCTGGGCTAGGTTCTAGGGTCACATGTCAATTTAGTACCCTAGAGAAGTTGCCAACTCTAACCATCCTCAAGCAAGACAATGAGCAATGAAATTTTTTTTCCCCTGAGAACAGGGAGAAATAAGTAACCTGAGGTCTGAATAAATTTCAAATCATGGTAGCTTATTTACAGCACTCACTCAGATTCATTCTCTCTAGACTGCATGATAAATAGGAAAAAGACAAAGGTCTTACTTCATTAAAAAAATACCTGGCTTTTTTTTCCCCCACAGCATGTATGCCCTTTCAAAGGAAATGTTTTCACTAATGAGTCTCCTTTGCTTGTCCATTAGTGATTAGGCACTTCTTAGGAAAAAGAAATCTTTAATTAATGTGGCTATTCTTTAGTCCTTCTTTGAAGATTTGATTTTTATCCTGAGCTACAGAAATAAGATGACAAGGAAATATTATTTGGGTGTGAGCTTATCTGTATTTGATACAACAAAGGGGTGCTTCTCTCTTTCTTTCCTTGAATAAGCTAGCCTTAGAGAAGAGCTAACGATAATATCTGGGTCAAAAACAAGCACAGCCAATGAAAGAAATGGATGTCCTATACTTAAAATGACATGCACAAATAGTACATGAAAGTCACTCCCCACCCTGCTTCCTTAGCTATTACAGGATGATAGATAGATTAAAAATTTTTTTAACTGCATTGGAAAATAAGAAAAGAACCTGTTGATGGAGAATACCATGATAAATTCCTGAGAGATGGAGTCAGAGTAATATAGAATATTGCTGGATCAGATAAAATGGTTATAAATTGTGTGCATGGCACTGGGAAGCCTAAAGTTTAAGGGTGGGGTAGTAGCCAAGGGCTGTCCCGGGATGTGAAGTCATTCTATTCATGTCAAGTCAACAGATTCATTAGAGAAAGAGAAACATTTCATATGGGCACTTACATGCCCAGACCAATCATCCTGAACTGGTACAATAACTAGGTCAGGGGTCCATATTACCATGGTAATACAAGTATTATAGCAAGGGTTGGAAATAATTGTATACAGCACTCAAGTTTGGATCCTGTCCTTAATGAGGTTAGCCCCCAAGAGGACAGGGTCACCTGACTTCATATTTCATTGGTTTGCCTTCTGGACTCTACTTTTCATCAGGGTCAGGAAGAAATCTATGATAATAAAAGTATAATATGCTATTTAGACCGGACCTTCTTTCAGACATCCTTCCTTCTAGACAAAGCCACAGCAGGCAGGGGCTGAGGCAGAAGGGGCAGAGGCTGTCCCCTGACCATGGCAGTGGCAAATGGGGGGTCAGGGTCAAGGCCCTTGCACAAATTTCCTGCATTGGGCCTCTAGTGTGCAGATATGAAGGAAGCTCCAGGGAGGCTAAAACTTGGTGAGGGGCCATCACAGGTATGGGAGAAGTGTCCGTTTTACTGTTTGGAGGATAAAGAGGTTGCCTCCAAAATTTGCTTAATGAATGGGTAGTCAACATAGGTGATAAATCAACTGAGAAGATGTAGCACATGCCTTGATGGTGAACATTATTAGGACCATTTTACAACTAAGTAAACATATTTTTTAAGAGAATGTAAAGGAAGTTTCCAGGGAAAAGAAGGAGAAGGCAAAGATAGTGGAATATAAGATTTGGCTACAGGTTGTATTTATATCACTTACTAGGCCCACTGAGCAAATTAAAGTGTAATGGGTAGAGAGGAATAATCCAGTGAAGTTAATGAAGATAAAAATCAGAATAATTGATTTGTGCAATAGTCATAGGGTCTCCAAACCAAATCTTCTATTTGTTTTAGATAGATCTAAAAGATGCTGGAGTGTTTCTCTAACAAAAGATTCATAGAATGAAACTACTTCCTTATTACATACTAGAGGCCCAGTGCACAAAATTTGTGCACAGGAGGGGGGAGGTTCCTCTGACAGGCCTGCACCCTCTCCAATCTGGGACCACTTGGGACTGCTGGCTCCTAACTGCTCACCTGCCTGCCAGTCTGATCCCCCTAACTGCTCTCCCCTGCTGGCCTGATCCTCTTAACTGTTCTCCCCTGCCTTCCTGATCTCATCTAACCACCTTTGCCTCAGCCCCACCACCATGGCTTTGTCTGGAAGGATGTCCAGAAGGTTGTCTGGAAGATATTCAGTCTAATTAGCATATTAGCCTTTTATTAGTATAGATGCCACCCTGTCATAAAAATGCAGGTTGTTATCAGGTTTTCCTATCATGGAAGGGGAGCCTACAGTAGCAACCTGGATTCTGACCAGGGCTTATGCACTAGTGCTTTATCTCAGCAGATGAGATTCCTAGAAGAAGACTCTTGGATATACCTTGAACATTTCTATCGATTTTGCCAAATCCTCCTCCAAAAATGTTGAATCACTTTAAATTCTCACCAGCAACCATGCATTTGCCCTCTATCCTACTTTGTTGCCAATGTCATTGATTTCCCCCTAGAAGCTTCCCTCCCCTCAGTGGGGACTGCTTAGCACTTGAGTCAACCTCACTGTTCAGCCTGGGACTTGATTTCCCCAGATAGAATTATGGAGGAGGAAATATAGTGTTCCTCTACCCTTCTGAGTTCTTAGCGGAGGCCCTTGTAATGAAAGACGTATTACCCAACAGTACATCAGCAAGATCATACACCACGACCAAGTAGGATTTATCTCAGGGATGCAAGGATGGTACAATATCCGCAAATCAATAAATGTGATACATCACATAAACAAATTAAGAGATAAAAACCACTTAATCATATCAATTGATGCTGAAAAAGCATTTGACAAAATCCAGCACCAGTTTTTGATAAAAACTCTCAGCAAGATAGGAATAGAAGGATCTTACATCAACATAATAAAAGCTATTTATGACAGACCCACAGCCAACATCATACTCAATGGGCAAAAACTAAAACCATTTCACCTTAGAACAGGAACAAGACAGTGTTGCCCACTCTCACCACTCCTGTTTGACATAGTACTGGAAGTATTAGCCATTGCGATTAGACAAGAAGAAGATATAAAAGGCATCCAAATTGGAAAAGAAGAAGTAAAACTCTCCTTATTCGCAGATGACATGATATTATACATAAAAAACCCTAAAGACTCCATCAAAAAATTATTAGACTTAATAAATGAATTCGG
>PVJC01001883.1:0-86254 GCA_004026665.1 Murina feae
CCTCTTACCCGCTCTCCGATGCCCCACAAAGGGCCTGGGAAGCCCACCAAGCAGGCTGCCGACCCCCTGCCGCCTCTTTCCCGCTCCCCGATGCCCCTCCAAGGGCCTGGGAAGCCCACCAAGCAAGCCACCAACTCCCTGCCGCCTCTTACCCACTTCCTGGTGCCCTCCAACCCTGCTGCCTCTCTCCCATTCATGGGTCCTGGGTCCTGCGCTGTCCTGCCCTGCAGCCGCTCTGTGCACTCGGGAGGTCCCTCAGCCCAGCCTGTGCCCTCTCACAGTCTGGGACCCCTCGGGGGATGCCCACCTGCTGGCGTGCCTGACCAGGCTGGGTGAGGGGCTTTAAAGCTGCCCACAGCTCCCATTGCCCAATGTCCCAGCAAGGATGGCTGGACGCAGGTGTCTGGAGTTTATCTCCTATAATTGATGCTGTTCCTTTAAGGCGAGGCCTTTTACTAAGGAAGCCTCCTCTGCCTCACCTCTTGGCTTCTATAATGAAACAATTGTTACACTTAATTGTTGCAAATGTGTGTTTTGCTTCAGGCCAAAGTCTAAGGAGACAGCAAGCAGGTAGTTTCGCTTTCGCTCCTGCTGCAACGGATGCTGCCTAAACGTTTACTCAGGTCCGTGAGTGGCGGCCGCCATGTTGGCTGGGCTAATTTGCATACAGTCGCTCTGATTGGCTGTGGGCATCCTGGAGAAACAGTTAATTTTACTATTCCGCTTTTATTAGTTTAGATATATGTACATATATGTATATATTAGAAGAAATATTAAAAAGAAACTAAAAGAAAACTGGATATATGGTAATCATAACTAATAAAAATAACTGACTATATAGCAGTGATACTGTTGTAATTATCTCGTTATTAATAATAGAAGAGGAGCAAAGGGGGAGACCAGATATTACAGGGCAGCTTCACCAGGAAGCTGCATCTTCACACTTCCCAGGGAACCACCAGCCAATTCCCTGCAGATCACTGGGGAGAAGAGGTCCAACAAAGCGGAAATAGACACATGCACAGTGAAACTGGGGTAACTAGGGAAGGTGCCTGGGAACATCTGGGAACAGAGATCATTAGCCAGAATGGACATGGCCACTATAAGGCCTTGAAAACTTGGGAATACATAATCTCCTAAACAAAGGAGTTCTCTCTCTTGTTGCTCTGGTTGCTCTAGTTGATTTCTCTTATTGCCCTTGTAACTCTTGAATATTCACCCATATGGTATATGACCACGCAGACCACACATACCATGGATTAATGGGCTGCAGCAGAAAATACAAGCTAAGCTAGCTTGATGCTGGATTGGACTCAGTCTAATACAGCAAGGAAACCTTGGATACTGGCTTTGATTTTAGCCCTATAGAAGCCACAGCTACATTTCTGCTATGGCTGCACTAAGGGAAATGAGACTTAGGAAACTCAGATATTTAATTTCACAGAAATAAATCTTTCTACAATTCCTCATCCTCCCATGGGGTTCTTCATAATTCTTACTCCAGTGGTACCCCAAGAGCCCCACTGCCACCAGTAATAGCAGCAACTAACTTCTACCTGCTTACAAAGTTCTTAGGTACTTCATTAGATCTTTTAAAACCTTCCTGCTCAATGTGGTCCTCAGACCAGCAGTGCTGACATAATCTGGAGTGTATTAGAAATGCAGAATTCCAAGCCTGACCTACTGAGTCAGAATCTGAAGTAACAAGATACCCAAGTGATTCACATACACATTTAAGTTTGAGAAACACTATTATAGCTCAGTTGGTCAGAGTGTCATCCCCTTATACTAAGGCTGTAGGTTCTATCCCCGGACAGGGCACATATAAGAATAAACCAATGAATGTATTCTAAATAACTTACTAAGTAAACTGAGGTTTAATAATTTTTTAAATATCACAGAATTACAGAAAATAGTGGAATTTGATTTTCAGGTCTTTTAACTACAGATTCCTTTTCATGCATTTATTCATTTATCCGTGAACAGTATTGATTGGCACCTATGCACAGGCACTGGCCAGGGCTGGGGATACATAGTGCCTGTCTGTCTGATCTTCAAGGGCCCTTTCCTCTGAAGCATTGCTGCAGAATGAGGATGCTTCTGAACTCTTAATTAATTAGTTACATATTCATTCATTACTTTTCTCCTGCTAAGCACTTTTCTTGGTCCTGGGAATAGGATTTTTGTCTATCTAAAGTACCCCTTCTTTGCATATGGAGCACCCTATGCCTGGAATCCCTTTTCTCTCCTTGTCTGCCTTCAAAACTCTATTCAGCCCTAGCCAGTTTGGCTTGTGGATGCCTGTGGACTGAAGGGTTCCAGGTTCAATTTCAATCAAGGGCACATGCCTGGTTGTGGGCTCAATTCCCAGTGAGGGGTGTGCAGGAGGCAGCCGATCAATGATTCTCTCTCATCATTGATGTTTCTATCTCTCTCTCCCTCTCCCTTCCTCTCTTAAATCAATAAAAATGATATTAAAAAATATAAAAACAAAACAAAAACCCCACTATTCAACCTTTTGGTCTTAGTTCACATCCTCTGTGCAGGCTTTCTATGCGCCCCCGCCCCTCCCCCTCAGCCCCCAGCCCAAGGAGTGTGAATGCACCTTTCTTTGAAATCCCACATTTTACAGCTCAATCTGCATAACATTTACCACATTGCCATGTTTATTTACATCTCCTTTTCACCCTTTCTGCTCCTTACCTATCACCATCTATACACTGTAAACACCAATGTCAGAAACATTGTTCCTTCATTTCTTCATTTTTTGAGTTCTTGAGCCTTACCACAGGGTCTTCTAAAAACTGCATGTTTCATACATGTTTGCTAAAATAGTGGGTGAATAAAGTACAAAAACTTACAAAATTCCCAGATCCTAAGAGTACGAAGTTAGAGCTTGAACTCCACATATCCAGTCTTAGCATTTTATCAGATTTGCCAGATACACATTCACCAATCTGATTTTCTCCCCACTACGTTTATTCTTGTACATACAGGGTGGGGCAAAGGTAGGTTTACATCTGTATGGGAAACACAGTTTATTCTTGTATTATAATTTATTAATTTTTGTGTTATAATTATTATTTTTCATATGGACAACTGTAAACCTACTCTTACTAAACCTTGTGTGTGTGTGTGTGTGTGTATCCTATATAATAAAAGTCTAATATCCAAATCAACCGAACAGTAGAACAACAAGTAGGTGAGGAGCGGGGCCAATAAGCGGGAGACACCAGGCCAGCTAAGGTGGGTGCAAGCAGGCAGAGGGAATGGACAGCAATTGGGGTGAGGGGGGGTAGCAGTGACCAGCAGCAGCGGAGAGATGACTGGGGGATGGGGCTGGCCGGCGCCGTCCACCAACCACCTACTGGCTTAGGCCCACTCTGGGGCTGTCAGTTGGACATCCCCCAAGGGCTGCTGGACTGCAAAAGAGCACAGGGCTGAGGGACATCTCCCACTCCTTGCCCAGTGCACAAATTTTTGTGCACGGGGCCTCTGGTATATGTGTGTGTGTGTGTGTGATATTACTACTAGAGGCCCAGTGCATGAATTCATGCACCAGTGGGGTCCTTTGGCCTGGCCTGTGGGATCCTGCCTAAACTGGCTTTCTGACATCCCCCAAGGGATCCTGGATTACAAGAGGGCCCAGGTCAGGCTGAGGGACCCCACCAGTGTACAATCAGAGTGGGGGAGGAACCATGGAAGGGCTCCAGGGTCTGTCCAGCCCATCCCATTTAGTCCTGATTGGCTGGAGCTCAGGTGTAAGCCAACCTATCAGTCGGAATGTCTGTCCCCTGGTGGTCAGTGCACATCTCAGTGAGCAGTTGCTTAGCATATCATTAGTATACTATGCTTTGATTGGTTGAATGGATGACTGGACACTTAGCGCATTAGGCTTTTATTATATAGGATGGCAGGCAAATTATGGGAGACCTGGCTTCAGGTAAGATAAAGAGTCAGGAAGAGTCTCTACCAGAAGGAGGGTGGTCCCTTTGACTAGGTGTTGAGCTTTATAAAGCATGTGTTAGAGATCTAGCTCTTTAAGGAAAGAGGCTTAGGGGAGAATTGGAAATGAAAATAGCGTGGTTGTTTAAAGCATTCAGATTATACCTCAGGACATCTGCAGAATTGTACAATTCTACCTACTGGTATACCTATCAGCTTGATAAATCAGGTCCACTTTTGAGCAAACATCATATTCCCTCAACCATATTTCTATGACCCAGGGAGCTACTGATTCCAATGGTGCATAACCTATAAAAGTGGCAGAAAATACCCAGAGAAACAACAGAATGTGAAAGATCTTGGATGAAATGCTCATCGTTCACTTCTTTGGGGAGGAGGAGAAATGGACTCTGACTGGATGATGGGGAAGTAAAAACCCATGGAAAGGGATCAGGAGGCCACTTATGCTGCTTCTGTCACTGAGCCCTGCTGCTCTGATTTGGCTCATAACTAGGGTCTAGAATCAGTGTGGATGAAAATATTTGAGTTGAATGCTGTTTTATGTTTTAGCTCAAAGGTGTTAAAAACCCTCTTTATTCAAACTTAAAAGTAATTGCAGCCTTTTTTTGTTTGCTTATGATCATTAAAAACAAACATTCCAGCCCTGGCCAGTTTGCTAAATGGTCAGAGCATCAGCCCTCAGACTGAAGGGTGGCAGGTTTGGTTCCTGGCCTGGGTTGGGGCATGTGCAGGAGGCAAACAGCTGATACGAACTGATCTCTCTCCTTCTCTCCCTTCCTCTTTCTCCAAGAATCAATGGGAAAAAATACCATCGGGGGAGGATTAACAACAACAACAACAACAACAACACACATTCTGCATTAGAGTGGCTTTGTCAGGGCAATGGAATTCCTTTTACTGAAAATGACCTAAGCCTTTTGGCTTGGTCAGAGCACCAACCTCTTTGATGTGACTCTTGTACAGATGAGCAGCCAGGGAAAGACTTGGGTCTGTGTACAGAAGATTGGGTCAAATCTCAACTTCCTGATAGTGTGACCTTCAGTTTGTTATAACTTCTCTGAGACTCAGATTCCTTATCCCTGAGGAAAGGAGGATCATAATGTCCAATCTCAGTCTTGTAATATGGCTTAAAGGAAGGGACTTTGTTGGTAAAGGGTGATTCAAGATGTTCATTGCCAGAGAATCTAGATCCCCTGCTTGGGGCTATGAGGTGCCACACGGAAGACAAAGTGAGGTGAATGCTTGGTGGTGGTAACGATTTTAGTCACTAGGTGTTTCAGGTCCAGTACATACACTTCTGGTGAGCTGAGCTGACCCACACAGAACCACGAGGAGTCCTTTCATTTAATGCGGAGGCAAATCATAGGTCTTTTCTAGTAGCAAGCAGAGTGGCTTTCTAATTCTCTTTCCCCTCAACCCAGAGATTGACTTTCTTGGCTATTTAGATTTTGTATAAATTTAAGAAAAATACACTAAGGAAAATAAGGGGAAATGGGGGTCTCTGCTAGGGTTTGGAGCAAAGCTATTATAGTAGTAATAAACTGATATTCTGAGCACCCACTCAGTGTGAGGCTTTGTATAAAGCATAATCTAATTTAATCTTTCCAGTGATCTCTAAGGCATTTATTATAGCTGAGGAAACTTGGAAAGGTGAAATGACAAGGCCCACTAGCTGTCTGTCCAAGGTCTTTCAGCTAGCAGGTGACAGAGCCCAGACTTGGAATCAGTCACTGAAGTCTACTCACTACCTGAGGCTCCAGAAAGGATCTCCTCTGTCATCAGCTTTGAGTTTCCAGGTTTGTCCTGGGAGAAACACCTCCAACCTTTTCAAAATCAAAAGATGATATAAAAATGCACAGCATCACCCTTCAGAACTCTTAAAGCCTATGGAGCTATGTTATGACAATGACAGGGAACCTTTTTATCCAGTAGATGAAAACATCACCGTGGGAGCACTGGAGCAGAGAGAAGCCTAATCCCTCTCGTTGCCACTGTGTTGACAAGTATTAGGTGCAGGTGCAGGAGTGATAACACGGTTGCCTCGCCGTGTAATCATCATTGTTTCCTTGGTATCATAAGCAGTAATTATCACCAACTGACATGTGGCATTTGGTTGTAACTTGGTAAACAGGCTGTCACGTTGGCTTTATAATACGGGGAAGATGTTGATGGTACTGTGCCATGAATCCTGTACTACCAATTGATCCTTCCGTGAGGCTCCCAAGGGGGCTGTACACACAGGGGGCAAAGCAGATTGGGACTCAGTGTACCACTTTGTCATTAGCTGTGCAAATATCTGATTCCCTAATCTGAGCATCTGGTAAAGATTAGGTGGGAACTTTTGGCTTAGGCCTGAGGCCTTGGGTGAAGCTCTTACCACCGCTTCTGCCAACTGCATGATCAGGTCAGAGCTGGGCTAAACTGTACCCAACCTATTGAATGTATGGAGAAGGTGAGAGAACCAGAATGCAGGCGGGGTCTGTGTTGTTCCATCAGGTAGATGTAGAAAGCAGCCTAGTGCCAAAGTTGCTACTCTATGAATGTTAACATGCAGTGGCCCATGATAGTTTCTGGGACTTGGGAACAATTATATTGACTGTTTTAGCCATGGAAGGAAAGTACACGATATGGCTGGGGAGGGGAAGTTGCCCCTACAGATTGTGGAAGTTTACTGCCAGAATACCAATTTAACTCTGTTCATCATTTCCTCTGAGAAAATACAGTAGTCTGTGTATTGCTCTGTTTCTTTACAGCTTCTCAGCCTTGGATAAGTTAGTTTATATCTCTAAATTTTAGAGAAGGCAGCTACAACTGTTCCTGCCCCTGATGTGAACATGAAAGAATACAACATTGTGCATTATTTAGCTATTCAAAACTTGCATTTTCTGGTAAACAATTACTTAGGTATTTTCAATTCCTTTTTAATTTTGTTGACAACAAAAGCAGTTGTCTTCTTTGAGAGACCATTTTTCCCCTCCCAAGGAAGCAGCTTTGGTGTCACTTCATACAACTTACTCATTAAGCACGATGAGTGATGATGGCCATCCTCTCCCTGAGTTGGGACATGAGGGAGACCAGGCTCATTGATGAGTGAAGTGAGATTGTCTCACCTAGAGGACCCTCAGCACATGTTTGATTAATTCATGCCTCTGCAATATTAAACACAACCACAATATTGGGCTGGCTAGTGGAAAGTTAAAATTACAAATTTTCAATCTATAAATCATGCTAAATCATGCTGTATTTTCTAAATTAAATGAGTAATGAATGGTTAAGAGCTCATATTTTAGAGTTAGTCAGACATAGGTTTGAATCCCTAGCCCTGCCATTTAGCAGTTGTGTGACCTTGGTCAAGTTTCTTAAACTTTTCTAACTTTACTAGTAGGTTTTCTCATTTATGAAATGGGAATAGTAACCAGATCTACTACTTACTAGTAGTGTTATTATAAAAACTAATTAAATAACATATTCAAAATTGTTGATAAAAGTGTAAAACACTTAGAGCTCCAGGCACTTAGTTAGCAAACAATAAAGGTTATTTGTTATTATTATTTCTTAATACTCATTCTATTTTCTGAGTGTCAGCAGTAGCCACCAAGGAAATTTGATGTCAGTGATTCACTCTTGTTATAGGCAATGAAGTCTTGCATTGTAAGAATATACAAACAATAAATAAAATTGACTTAAAATTGTCTTCCCTTTATCAACACCATGGCTCAGCAATTCTAATCAGTGCCAGTGATAACAAGTTCAGAGCACTTCTATCCCTGTATCTTTCTTGGAACCTATTGGAATGGATGACGTGAGGGTCTGGTTGATCTCCAGTTTCCCATGCTTCAGGCTTTGATCTGGAGAGAGCGCCATCTTGCTGTGACGCAGCTCTGCCATTTTGTATTTCCTCCCTTGTTTTCCCAATAGTGCTTGATATAGTCAGTTATGGAACTTCCATAAAAATGGGATTTACTCTTTCCATTTTTCAATGACCAAAACATTCTTTTTTTTTGGCTTTTATTTCTATTTTTAGTCATAGAACTCCGAATCTTTTTTGTTTTAAGACCTGTTAGAAAGACCTGTTTGCTCTACTATATAAAATACATCACAAATCTATTTCCTACTGGTGTCCCAAATTTCTAGGGACATATCGCAGGTGACTGCACTCTTTCACTTAAGGAATATTACCATTTCTGAATAAGTGACAGTACTTATAATAATTCTTACTGAGCACAGATTATTACTATTCTTAGCCGAGCCTCAAAGTAAATAACATAGACAGACAGTTGCAAGCAAATCACACACGGTTTATTTACCAAGTCCTGATGACTTTCAGTCCCTGGGAAGTCCACCTGGAGATGCTCACTGAGACACACCACACACAAGACGTTGGGAGAGTAAGCGGCTGCGGAGGCTGGCTTCATGGAGCTCCTTGAAGGTACGGAGGCAGAGCAGAGTAGGTTGGCAGTTGGAGACGAGTCTGTGGAGGGCAGACAGGCGTCTAACTTCTGCGCTTAGATTTTCTCTTTTATATCCAAAGATGGGTGTGGCGGTGGTCTATCAGCGGCTCTCAGGCACAGGGTCTGGTCCTTACAGATAAGGTTAGGACAGTTCTCAGAGAGGTAAACAAGTTACATCTTTAGGTGAGGATCTTATCAGGTACACACAGATTCTAATATGGAGTCTAAGGGTTACACACAATTCAAAATGGAGTTTACTTATGCTAACTTAACAATTACTATAACAACTTGGTGAGTGTTTTTACTGATACTAAACTCATCCTCCTTGAATATTGTATTAACTTCCTAACTGTTCTTCCTCCTTGCACTCTTACCTCCCTATAGTACATTTTCCAAGTAGCAGTTGGAATTTAAAAGGTAAGTTGATCTACATCACTCTTTTGCTCAGCACCCCCTTCAGTGGATCTTCACTTCATCTAGAATAAAGTACAAATCCTGTACTCTGGCTTACAAAGCCCTGTATGATCTGGCTGCTGGCAGATCATCTCTGACCTCAACCTCTTAGCTCTCTCTGCTTGCACATTTGACTCCAATCACCAAGCTTCCTGAATAAGCCAAGCTTGCTTCTGCCTCAGGGTCATTTAATTTGCTTAGAATGCTCTGTGCCTCAATCTGCCCGGGGCTCATTACCTTTCTTTGTCTCTCTTATGCATTTCTATTGCTCCGGAAGGACTTTGTTGAACACCCTATCTTAAGTGGCGATCTATGCATGGAAAATGCTGTTGGACCCCATCTGTATCTCCTGAGCCTACCTGAGAAGTCTTCTGCAGCTTTGATGGGCCATTTCCTATACTGGCAGCTAGCTTGCTGGCTGAATCATTTGTGCCTCTGCAGGAAGATTTTTCTTAGGCCACAAGGATTTGCCTGGCTTATGGGTGGTGAGGCCTGCAAGAACTAGAATGATTGCCCTAAGAAGAAAACCTCACTCAGGGGCAAGATTCAGTGGATACATAACCCAGCCTTTTCTCCTCTTGGGGAAAAATTCCAAGGTATGTACTACATTGTCTCTGTAGAGTCTACAGTGGGTTTTATTCTCAGCAGCCCACATGGGAACCTATTTATCCAGGCATTTTTCGGGGAGGTAGTTTGAGTTGCCCACCTCAGTTTTATTGAAATCTTAATTGACAAATGAAAATTATGTATATTTAAGGTATATAATTTGAAATACGTATCTATTTTGAAACCATTACCAAAAGTGAGCTAATTAACATCTCACCTCACATAGTTATTTGTGCTTTGAGAAGTCTTAGCATCTACTCTCTTAGCAAATTCCAAGCATATAATACAGTATTATTTAAGGCATCTTTTATTGGCTTTTCTCACTTCCCCATTCCATTACCTTGTTTTCTGGGACCATGTACTAAATAAATTACTTGTAGCCCAGTTTTTCTCTCAGGGTCTCCTTTTGGTGAAAACCCAACTAGACACCCTCATTCATCATATTTTATTCCTTATTTTTTCTACTTAGTATGCACTTATGAGACTCATGAGGATAATGTTTCTGAAATCACTGCTTTATCTTTTGTCTTGTACTGTGTCTAGTTAATAAGATATACGCATTAATCACTACTGGATGATTAAAGAATAGGGGCAAACCTCCCAATTATTCACTTGCTTCTTTTGAATGATTGGCTTCAAACTTAGAAAATGGTAATACAAACTTGCAGCATAATCTTACTCCAATTTTTGAATTTAGTGAATATCTTCCTAATTATATTAGTTTTTCATTAGTATTCAACATTTCTTTTCTTTTTAAAAAAAATATATTTTATAGATTTTTTACAGAGAGGAAGAGAGAGGGATAGAGAGTTAGAAACATGAGAGAAACATTGATCAGCTGCCTCCTGCACACCCCTCACTGGGGATGTGCCTGCAACCCAGGCACATGCCCTTGACCGCAATCGAACCTGGGACCTTTCAGTCCGTAGGCCGACACTCTATCCACTGAGCCAAACCGGTTAGGGCAGTATTCAACATTTCTTGAAGGTACACTATGTATATATACTAAATATTGTATTAGGTTCTTTATAAACCTCATCTTCTTTAATAATTTCAATTTCTCCATAAGTTAGATTTGATTATTTATAGTCTAACAATGTGGAAGTTGAGGCTTATTCAATATCATAAAATTTATATGTGGAGGAGTGAGGGCTAAAACCCCCATGTGTCTGACTTGAAAGCCAACATTTTTCTTTGTGTATCCTATCTCCTAGGCAATAAATATTCTTATAAGTTGTAACTTTAGTTTTGTGTTTAGCCAACTCTAAAGTTTAAATTACCCAAAAGGCAGAGAGATGGTATGTGTTGGGTTCCAGAAGCTTTCTCCAAACATAAGGAAATATTGTTAGAAGAATGGACAGTTGTATGAACTAGTGTCTCAAATGTGCAGGTAAAACAGAATATAAATTTTTATGTCTGGATTGATGTTCTGTTGCTTTGATAGGAAGGTGAAGAGAAAGGAAAATAACTGCTAAGGTGGGAGTGTTGCAAAAGATTCTGACATATTCAAAAATTCTAGTTAATAATATATCATGACAGGGTCAAATGTGTCTAGTTAATACATTTGTACTGGGAGAATAATTGGAAAAAATTTCTATTACTTGTGGAATCAAAGCAGAGTGCCCCAGATTTTACTTCTAAAGTGAAATTTGCTTCAAGCAAATAATTGTAAATCTTGGGAATTATAGGGAATTGCTCCCATTTTTCACTTTCTAATTAAAATAGGGTCTACTGAAATCTGGACTTATAGAATAATAGTGATAGGTTTAAACGAACAGTTCTCCTCCTTTGCACATGGAACAATCCTTAATGATAATGCTAAACACATTTAAGTGAAATATCTGGTTTCCCTACTTACAAACTACTAACAGACACAATTCCCTCAGAAATCTGGAGCAAACAAGTATTTCAATAAAGAAACAAAAAAATTCAATAACATTCTTGTCCTTGTCTGGAGGGTCAGTATAGAATTGTTGAAAGGGGCATTGGACCAGCAGTCAGAAACCCATGGTTGGTTCTGATGTAACAGTAATAAATATAATACTGAAAAGTTTTCTAACATTTGTTGGACTTTGTTTCTTGCCCTAAGATTGGACTAGATGCTTGTTATGGGTTCTTCTATTTTTGATATTCTGTGACTTTATGACTGTAAATAGAAATGCGTTGCTTTGACTGTTAAATTTAGTGGTGTCACATAGGAAAAGTGAGCACTCTAAAAATACTATTAACTAATGTGAGAGGCAGCTATAATCTAATAGAACAATCCATTTTGGATATATAATTTAATTTGGACTCTGCCATTCTAACTCCTTGTGTGAAAACAACAAGGACCTTGGAGTTGGAAACACCAGATTCAACTCTCAGCTCTGACACTTAACAACTATTTGACCTTGATTAATTCATTTCTGATTCTTAGTTCCTTATGCCTATAATGAAGTTGATAATATATGTCCCACCTCCTACTGAGAAAGTGCTATGTAAAGATCGTAAGATGAATTTTTTAAAAGCATTTTGTAGAAGTCAAAATTACCATATTGATGTAAAGTGTCACTATTGAGTAAAAGGATCAAAGCAAAAGGAATAATAAGTCCTTCCAGGATGTTTTTTGAGAGATAGTTTTAGTCCCTAAACCAATATGGACTTTGACAAAGTTGTTATTTTTATCACATTTTATCACTACTCAAATATGCAGATTTCTTCTAATCATAGAAAGATGGACTTGCTGTTCAATGGGATTAGAAGGAAAATAAAAATCTCCAAAATGTTTGAGAAAATATGTAGTTTGAAAACTATGTATCTTATTAAAAATACTTTATTGAACAACTATATGCACTATTCCAGACTCTTTTCAGATGGCTAATTTTTATTTCCACAATGACCTTGTGTAGTCAGTATCATTTACTTCATGTTATGGATGAGGGAATAAGGCTTACAGAAGTTGAATAACTTGACCAGGGTCATAGAACTGGTAAAGGGCAGAGCCTGATTTTAACTCATGTTTTTCAGAGATTAAAACACATGCTCTACCTTTTGCCCTGGCTGCCTCTGTGTCAAAAGAAAAAAGAATAATAATATTGAGCTCCAACCATGAGATTGGGCAGTTACATAATTTCTTTGAATCTTCACTAAAACTTTTTTTAAGCCTTTACTTTCTAGAATGATGGTGACACATCAGTAAATAGGTTTAAAAATCCAAAGACACGGCAAATTGAAAACAAGCAACAGAATGAGTTTAGGGTAATAGAGGGAAAATTAATTTCCTACAATAATATGCAACATATTTTAATATATACATATGGGTTATTTTATGTATGCTAGCATTTATATGCTAATTTTTGGAATGAATGATGCACCTGTTAGCTAGAGATAACTAAAGATTTAGAATTAATACATATAGAGAGAAGAATTAATTGGGAATGGTTAAAAGACAGCTGAGTGGGAAATTATTTTGAATGTCAGGCTCCACAAAAACTATTTCAAGTCATTGGCCATCTGTGAGATTGAAATGAAGTACAGAGAGAATCTAATCTAATATCTAATCTAATAAAAGAGTAATATGCAAATTAACCATCATTCTGAGGCACCTAAGCCATGCCCACCAGCCAAGCCATGCCCCCAGCCAATCAGAGTGACTGTATGCAAATTAACTCAGCCAAGATGGAGGCCAGCAGCCACGGAGCTAGAGCAAACAAGAGGCTTCCATTGCAACTGCCTGCCTAGGCCGGCTGGGCCTCTGCTCAAGGCAACAATGTTTCAATTATATAAGCCATGGAGCTGAAGCAAACAGGAGGCTTCCTTGCCTGCCTAGGCCTCCACTCTAGGTAACAAAGTTTCAATTGTAGAAGACAAATTAACCTCAGAAACCTGATTCCAGCCAGCTTTGCTGGGATGTTGGGTCAATGGGAGCTGTGGGCAGCCTGAAAACAGCCCTCAGTCCCTTATCCAGGCTGGCCACACTCCCATGGGGTAAGGGTCCCCACTTGGGGGGCTTGGTGAGCCTGTAAACCACCATCAGCCCCTCACCCAGGCTGGCTAGGCATGCCAGCAGGTGGACATCCCCTGAGGGGGTCCCTCAGCCCAGACTGTGAGAGGGCACAGGCCGGGCTGAGGGACCTCCCCCACCTCCCCCAGTAGGTATATAAAAATATATGTTCCATGTTATCAGATTCAGGAATCCATGAAGTTTCAGCACTTTGCAAATAATTTTTTCTATATATTATCTCTTCTAATTCTCAAAACAGCGCTCAATGTACATTTTATACTTTCCACTTGCCAATGTGGAAACTGAGCCTCTCAATCTGTCATAGCTGCTGCCACCCACTCTCCACTGCCATGAAAGCAACCCTCAATAAGTGCCAATTCTCTTTCCCAAAGGAGGGAGATAAACTGTAGTCTCTTGAACTTCAGATCCTTAGGGACTTTTGCACCTGCTCATAATTTTCACCTCTGTCCCAATTATTGCTGCTGTTCTGGTTAACTTCACACCCAAGATGATGAATGTTTGCCAGTATCTTAGCAATAGTATTTTATGACCAGTCACATGCTACTGTCACTTGTTACTTCATCACCCCTGCTTCCTCCGTCATTGTTGAAGCAAGGCAGCATGCACATGAACGACTATAGAAGGTCCCCATTTCATATTATTCAACTTACATTTTTTTGACTTATGATGGTATGAAAGTGACACCCATTCAGTGGAAACTGTTCTTTGAACTCTGATCTTTTCCAGGGCTGGTGATAGGAGGTATGATAATCTATTGTGATGCTGGGTGGCAGCAGCAGCTAGCCACAGTTCTAGTTAGTGACATGATCACTAGGGTAAACAGTGTTTATTGGATATTGTGTTTTGTGTTTTTGCATAGCATTATGTCTACAAAATGCCCATCTGTGTTTCCTGCATCTGGTGAGCAGAGGAGGAGGAAGACAATTACTGTTGAGATGAAACTTAAGATAATTGCCCAACTAAAGTCTAATGTAAATGTTCCAAGCATATTTAAGACAGGCAAGGCTAAGCTACGCTGTTCAGTAGGTTAGGTGTATTAAATTCCTTTTATGAATTGCGATGAGTTTATTGGAACAAAACCCCATGGTAACTCGAGGAGCATATGTATCTTTATAAAAGAGAGGTCTATGCAATCTGCAATAGAGAACATTTCCCAATGCTGAGTAAATGTAACCAAAATCAGGTGAGGACAGGATTCCTGAATCTATTAGAGCAATTACATCACTCTAGCATATAAGCAGGTATTTCTTTCTGAGACTCTTCTCCTTCCCTGTGGGCTCTGCAAAGCCAGGGAGCAGAAAATGTCTGCTCTTTGTCACCACAAACTCCTTTTAGGGATGCCCAACAACTAATGCATGTAGATGAAGACAACAACCTTTGTCAGCTCTACACCAGTGATTTCTAAGGCAACTCTCATTTGATCATCGTAGTTATGTGAGTAAAAGGCAAGCACCTCCATCTGCAGCTTACTTTTTAAAATACTGCCATCCTCATTCTACATGGTGCTTATTGTTTTCTGGTTCTATCTCCCCACTCTTTCCATGGGATCTCCACTTTCAAACTCCTGTCAGAACTCTGGCCTTTCTTCTGCAACCCCCTAAGCAGAGTCTGTCTATTCTTCTCCGTCATGTGCCTAGAAAGTCCTGGAGGTTCTGTCAACATTATTCTCCTTTTCCATTGTCACACAGAAACATTTTCTTTTTGTCTTCCTGACTTTTATAAAATACCTCTACATGTGAGGCTTGCAGTTTTTGATTATATCATATATACAGCTCTGGGGGGCCCTGACTCTTGGTTACTCCCTCATATTCATTTCTGCTCTTGACCTTATTTTTACCTCTCTTCCTATGCCTGTTGTCATTCTAATAGGTAATTTTCACACCCAAGTGGATGATTTGTGTTTGTCTCAAATCTTCCTGACTTCATGGACTCCAATAATATTCTCCTTTATTTCATCAATTTCACTCCCCAAGTCTCATGGTAGTGATTGCACGTACCACATCAACTCTTGAAATGTAAAACTACAACAATGCTCTCATCCCTCTAGCTCCTCATTCCTCTTTGAGGTTGCAGTTTCTGTCCTTTGCCTTTTCTTCCAGGCACTACCCCTTCATCCCTTTAATTCTTTATTCATCTTAGACCAGTGGTGTATCAGTCCAGCCATTGACTTTCAACATGATTTATGCCTTTTCCTCTTTTTATCCTATGGCATCTTCCTTGGACATCACAGGCAGTTAGAACACAAAACCTCCAAAAGATAACTTAATTTTTGTCACCAAATTCACACATGTTATTGATGTTGGTGACCTATGTCCCACAAAAAAGAAACATCGATGAGGTGATCTTTGACTTTTCTTGTTCCTACCCTCATATTTAATACATATTTAAGACAACTCATGAACTATTATTTTTTAAAATATTGTGAACATTTTTACTAAAATAAATGTTTTACTTTAAAGAATTTTTTAGCCCTAGCTGGTTTGGCTCAGTGCCTACGGACCAAAGGGTCCCAGGTTTGATTCTGGTCAAGGGCACATGCCCAGGGTTGTGGGCTCAATCCCCAGTAGGGGCATGCAGGAGGCAGCCAATCAATGTTCTCTCTCATCATTGATATTTCTATTTCTCTCTCCCTCTCTGAGATCAATAAAAATATATTAAAAATAATTTTTTATTTAGTTGACAATATTATATTAGTTTCAGGTGTACAACCCCATGATTAGCTATTATAAACTTACTAAGTGATCATCCCAATGAAAGGAGTTTTAGGGGTAAAATAGGCAGGTTTAGGGAGTTTTAGAAATGAAGAGCATCCAGGTGAGGACTACAAAGATGAGCTCTATGGAGCTGCCAAAAGGCATATATACATTCATAGAGAAAAGAAAAAAAATGTGTCATAGCATAAGGGGAGAGGAAGACATCCATTCACAGAAGATAGGGAAAAGCCACAGGGTATGGGGAGAAAGAGGAAACAAACTTTCACAGAGAATAGAGAAATGCTGACAAATGGGAGAAAGAGGAAAACAGATTTTCACAGGAGATAGAAAATTCTACCACTGAAGGGGGAGAAAAAAAAGGGGGGACACCACGTGGGATTTGAACTTTGAAGCCGATATAGTGACCAATCAGAACGGAATATCAAGAAACAGAGAGCTATGCCCTAACTGGTTTGGCTCAGTGGATAGAGTGTTGGCCTGCAGACTGAAGGGTCCCGGTTTCGATTCCAGTCAGGGGCATGTACCTTGGTTTTGGACACATCCACAGTGGGAGATAAGCAGGAGGCAGCTGATCGATGTTTCTCTCTCATCGATGTTTCTGGCTCTATCCTTCTCTCCTCCTCTCTGTAAAAAATCAATAAAATATATTTAAAAAATATCCTAAGAAACAGAGAACTATAGCCTTTATAAACCTTAGAAAAATGGGCTTTGTGGGTTACCCCCCTTTGAGACCTCCTTCCCTACCATGGGAGTCTGTACTTGTTTCCAATAAATTTCTACCTTTTCATATACCACCTTTTGTCCGTGGTTTCATTGTTTGAATCCACCTGGACAAGAACCCAGGAAGGAAATCACCCTTGCATCCTGCTTAGGAAAAAGCACCCGACTCACCAATAAATTTCATATCCACCTGACACCATACATAATTATTACAATATTATTGACTCTATGCCTAGCTATGCTGTACTTTACATCCCCATGAATATTTTGTAATACCAATTTGTACTTCTTAATACCCTCACCCTTTTCACCCATCCTCACAACTCTCTTCCCATCTGGAAATCTTCAAAATGTTCTCTGTATCTATGAGTCTCTCTTCTTCTTGTTGCTTTATTTTGTTTTTAGATTTAATTGGTAATAGATATGTATTTATTGCCATTTTATTATTCATTTTTTAAAACTTTGTCTGGGCAAAGCTATATGTCTTTTGATTCTCAATGATATCTTTGCCCGGTAGGGTGATCTGAGTTGTAGGTCCCTGCTTTTCATCCCTTTATTATGTCTTTCAACTCCCTTTTGGCCTGCAAAGTTTCTGTTGTGAAAGCTTCTGACAGCCATAGGGGAGCTCCCTTGTAGGTAATTGCTTTTTTCTTCCTGCTTTTAAGATTCTATTTTGTCTTTAATCTATAGCATTTTAATTATGATGTGTCTTTGTGTGAGCCTCTTTGGCTTCATCTTTTTCGGGGCCTCTTTTTACTTTCTGTATTGCTGTGAATATTTTTTTCACCAAGTTTAGGGAATTTTTCCACCGTTATCTTTTTTAGGTAGGTTTTTAATTCCTTGTTTTCTGCAGATGATTGCTACTAGTGCCAGGCCTCAGGCCATTTAGTGAGAGGGGTGGAGGCACACCAAAGCCAGATGCTATTTGTTTGAGAGATTTTAGGAAAGTGTAAAGCATGAGTCAGGACAGGCCATATGTGTAGAAAAGTCACTGAAAACAGTGGGCCTGCAAGTTGGGAGGGGCAGGGTCTCAAGAAATTATAAGAACGGAGAAAACAGTGTTAGCCAGGTTGATGGGGACTCAGCTATGGTGCCAGCTTGCCAGCTCTTTGGAGGGAGGTCTCAGAAAAGGAACATACCATTTAGGAGGTGCACCTTAGACTCCAGAAGCTCCCCCCCAGTCTTAGCCACAATCCCTGGTGGTTTTCACAGCCAGCAGTTATGGCTTCTCTTCCTGGCATTGGAACCCTGGACTGGTGGCCTTATGTGGTGAGGGGACACCTTGTTCATCAGGGGAACCTTTGCAGCTGAGATATCCCTCCCTATTTTTATCCACTACAGATGTGTGTGGAGCCAACCTGTTCCGCATCTCTGCCTATCTTACCAGTTTCTACTTGGCTTTCTTTTTATACCCTTAGTTATATGACTTCTGTTTAGATAAATTTTAGGCAGTTCTGAATGATGGTTGTTCTGTGGTTTAGTTGTGATTTTGATGTGGTTGTGGGAGGATGCAAGTATTGCATTACCTACAACACCATTTTGACTAGAAATCTTATGAATTCTTTTTTTAAAAAAAATATTTTTGTTGATTTTAGAGAAGAAGGGAGAGGGAGAGAGAGATAGAAACATCAGTGATGAGAGAATCATTGATCGGCTGCCTCCTGAATGCCCCCTAGTGGGGATCAAGCCTGCAACCTGGGCTTGTGACTTTGACTGGAATTGAACCCTGGACCCTCAGTCTGCGGCCAAGTCTTGCTTTATCTACTGAGCCAAATCAACTAGGGCTGAATTATATATATCTCAGAGAGGAAAGGAGAGGGGAAAGAGAGATAGAAACATCAATGATGAGAGAGAATCATTGATCTGCTACCTCTTGCATGCCCAACACTGGGGATCAAGCCCATAATCTGGGTATGTGACTTGACTGGGAATTAAACCATGACCTCCTGGTCCATAGGTTGACCCTCAACTACTTAGCCACACAGGTCAGGCCTTTATGAATTCTTAATGTCTCTTCTGTTCCTTGCATTTTCATCATTCCCTCATTCTTATCTTAGTGCAGGTTCTTATGATCTTTTATCTATGAAATGTTATTTTGAATTATCCTCTAGTGTAGAAGTCTGATTTTCTCTTTGTAGCTCTTTTCTTCCTTGAGCTTGCTGTGGCATTTGAAGCTACTGACAGTTCCCTCCTTATTTTTAAACTCTTTCTCCCCTTGAATTTTAAAAAATTACTTTCTTTTGGTTTCCTTTATCAAGATGACCTTTCACCTTCATCTTAATCTGGGGTATTCTTTTCTGTTTATTTTTTTGAAATATATATAATTGATTTCAGAGAGGAAGGGAGAGGGATAGGGAGATAGGAACATCAATAATGAGGGAGAATCATTGATTGGCTGCCTCCTGCATGCCCCATACTGGGGATAGAGCCTGCAACCTGGGCATAGACCCTTGACTGGAATTGAATCAGGGACCCTTCAGTCTGTAGGCTGATGCTCTATCCACTGAGCCAAACTGGCTAGGGCTCTTTTTTTCTTTCTGACAATTATGCCATGTTGTTTCTTAGCACCCTGTCCTCATCCTTTTTCTCTCTTCTCTCTCTATCTGTCCTCTCTGGACAAAACTATCTCTTCATGTGATTTTTATGAATCTCCCAAATGTGATTGATTCTTACTTTTTATCTCTAGGCTAGAAGTTTCTTCTGAATCCTGTCTCCTGTATCTGTCTGCCTACCTACTTTCTTTCTCCATATGAATGTTACTTAGACTCTCAAGACAATTATTAAAAAGTTATCTTAATTTATTTCCCATAGTATATTTATCCTTTACTCTTTATCCCAGTTATTGACATCATGATGCCACCAAAGCAAAAGCTTACTCTCTTTTTACTCATCACATGTTGACAGGCCTAAATATCCTTGACAACTGTGAGATATCATCTGTTTAATTTTAACTGCTACTGTCATAGTTTAGGTGCTTAATATGACTTGATACTAAGTCTTTCCCTGTTTGCCCTGGCTGGGTAGCTCAGTTAGAGTATCATCCCAATGCACCCAGGTTGTAGGTTTAATCTCTAGTCAAGGCATGTTCAAGAAGCAACCAATGAATGTGTAAATAAGGGGAATGACAAATTGATGTTTCTTTCCTATAAAATTCAATGAATAAAAAATTTTAAAAAGTCTTATCATGTCTGCTTCTCTTGTCTCCAAAACTTCAATTTCATGGCACTATTTGAATTCCCAGGATGAAAGAAACTAATAATTTGACCCACATAAAGCTGTAGGTAGAGCACAGGAGGTTTATCTCGGTGCAGTGGCTGATGCTATGCTGTGAGCTCACTCCAGCAGTTCAGATCTTCCTGGCAAACCAGGAAGATGGCAATGTCGCCTGAGCCCCTCCTACAGCCACGTACACCATACCCCAAACTTTACGCTCATTGTCTCCCTAAGAAGATGTTCCACGAATGGCCACCTCCACCTATAAATACTACTGTACTTCCTCAATAAAATTAGACCTGCGTCACAGAACCTGGTCTCTGGAGTCATGCATACAAGCGTCGTAGCGCTAGGGGCTCCGTCATCCTCACCCCTGGGAGACTCCCTGCTTCATATGGTGCCTGAACATTGGGCCCCCAGAATGTCGGACCGGGTGAGTGACCCTCTGCAATATGGGCAATACTCCCCCCGCCGCACGCACCCCTCAGGCGTGAGCTCTCCACGCCATTTTGCAGAGTAGGCGAGTTAAGATATCAGAAAAGGAACACCAGAAGCTGTAGGAGTGCTTCTTACACTTTAATCCCTGGTTGTTAGAAGCCCCCATGTGGGACCCAGGCACCTGGGAGAAAGTACTCAAGCTTGTAACGTCTGCCGAGTTCACGAAGGAAAAACATTTCTGCTTTCTCTAACACCCGCCATTTTGGCCCTCCTCGCATGTCTCTCTGGAGTCCCCCCTGAACCATCTCTGCCAATACCCAAGACCCTTGCGGCCTCAGTGGAGGAGTGTCCTCTTCCCCCGTACTCCCCTCTAGAGCCCTCTGCCCCCCGTGATCCGTGGGACTTGTTCGTTAAAGAACGTTCGGATTCGGACAAAAATGAAACCAAAAAGCCTACTGCCGAGCCCGAGCCTTTGGGGGAGGGGAAGATGGTTCCACCTCCAGATTCTATAACCAATAAACCTACCTAAAATACCAGTACTCAGGCTCAGTACAAGTTGGGGAGTTATGTATGGTGATACACGCACTTCTATACTGTCAGGACAATCCAGTTAATATCTTTTCTGATAGTGCTTATGCAGTCCACACTGCGAAAGCTATAGGCTTTTCTACCCTCAGAATTAAGGAAAACCCCTCAAGCCTTTCCAGTAACAATTAACCCCTATAGCTCCTCAAGTAGCCGTCCCGGACTCAGTCACCTTGCAGGAATTACAAGAGCTCTGTGGTCAGATTAATTGGGTAAGAAACAGTCTATTTATATCAACAGGGGCCCTAAACCCCCTATTCAACCCAGGGGAGAGGTTTTGCTTGTATCTTCCTAGAAGGCGAGAGATACTCCCTCTGGATTCCAGCAAGAAACATCAAGCCACATACCTTAAGAGATGAGTCGGAGACCAGTCACCCCACCAGTGGCGGAAATGGAGAACCTCTCACTTGAAGAGGAGACACGGCACCGCTAGAGGAGATGTCCCCAAGGCAGAAGGACTCACCCTATAATGGGGGGCAATATTCCATCCGCCTCACTTTTTGGCTAAACCCCACTAACCTATTCATTTGGGCTACCTTAGCTGGTATATTCCTCATAGCATTCTTCCTCTTCTGCTGTATGTTCACCATGATAGCCCACATAACGGCATAATAGGCCATGACTATACACAGCCAACAGGTGCTAATAAAAAATGAAGGGGGAGATGTAGGTAGAGCACAGGAGGTTTATCTCTGTGCAGTGGCTGATGCAATGCTGTGAGCTCACTCCAGCAGTTCAGATCTTCCTGGCAAACCAGGAAGATGGCAACACCCGCCTGAGCCCCTCCTACAGCCATGTACACAGTACCCCGACCTTTACGCTCATTGGCTCCCTAAGAAGGTGTTCCATGATTGGCCACCTCCACCTATAAATACTACTGTACTTCCTCAATAAAATTAGACCTGTGTCACAGAACCTGGTCTTGGAGTCATGCATGCAAGCATCCTAGTGCTTAGGGGCTCCGTTGTCCTCACCCCTGGGAGACTCCCTGCTTCATAAAGCCATCTGTAGTTGCTTGTTCCCCTGGTTTAACTATTCCTTTCTAAGATTTTACGTGTTACTTATTTTATGAAGTATGTTTATATCTTCACATAAAACTGGTTGTTCCATGCACTGTGTTCCTCCTTGTAGCCTGATAATGGTGGCAAATGGAACATAACTCATTAACTCATTTGTTTATAGGTCAGTTCCTCCTCTTGGATTAGAAGCTCCTTGAGGGTGCAGCCATGTCTTACCCATCTCTGTATCCTACTGCCTAAGGCAGTATGCTGCTCAATAAATGCTTGATAAGCTTTTCAAACAAATAGAACAGAAGCTGGTTTTGTATGTTAGATTTACTTATTCACTGAATACAACACAGATCACTAAAACTGCATTTACCATGTGTTTACATTTTGACCCACATCTCTGTAGTTTTTCATAAAGTTTCATGTTTGGAATAAATAAAACCCCGTTTTAAAAGATTACAGCCTCATGAGCTATGAGCAGATTCCTTCAATCCCAGGTGTGCTCTTCGGTAAATGCATGGTTTTGCATATATTAGTTAATTTCTCCTGGTATGAGGAGGAAGTTGGGAAGAAATTTATGTATAATGTGTTATAATCTTTTTTTCTTGTGAGTATAGCTAGTGTAACTACTCCACCAGGATCAAGTTTTATGTAAATTTATGACTCTAGGTGTGGGAAGAAGCAGTTCTCTCATTATTTCTACACTCTTCAGTCTGGACAGATGGCAGTTACTTCACTGTAGGAAAGTGCTATAGGTAAGAGGCAAAGATAGGCGTTTGAGTTCTAAGGCTGTTTTGTACTGGTTTTATGACTTTGCACAAGCAATTTAAATGTCCTGATTACTTTATAGGAAGTTGGGTCAGGTCAGAGGACATCATGTACATGAAAGTGCTTCATGTTCCATAAATTGTGACAGATTCAGTGGGAAAAAAAAGCAACATGAATGGAAAGCACATGGATTTGGGAGCCAGTTTGAAATCATGATTTTGCCACTTTTGTGTTAGGCATATTGTGACATTATATTTTTCATTTGTAACATAGAGATAATAGCATCTACCTTCTATAATTGTGGAGAAGATTAAAAGCATTAATGCGTTTATGGCATCTGACATAGAATCATTTTTTTTATAACTGATGGCTAGTACAGATGAGAGCAGTGTTCACTCTTTGAAATCCTCAATCCTCTATGCATGTCTTATATCCTATAGATCGGTCACCAACTAGTCAAGATGTGCTTCTAATATGGATTAAGCCTGAGCTAGAATCCTCTGCAGAAGTGGGTTCATTAGAATTTAATGCGCCTGGAGCTGTCTGTGATCCTTAAAAACAAACAAATGCTAAGTATTTACTGTGAATGAAAGTCTCACATGATAGTAATAATTACTATAATTTCCATTTATCCCTTGCAGCCATTATAATAGGTACTTTGAATACCTTGTTTAAATTTGATGTCTCTTCTGTAAGATGGGCATGATTATCCTCTTTATTTAAAGGTGATGAAACTTAGTCACAGAAATTACAGCTTTCATTACAGACTAGTAAAAGGCGGGATCAGGAATGAATGGAGGGTTTCTGATAATAAGCCCAATTATTTTTCTGCTTCACTGTGGAGGCAAGTCGGCCACACTCACTCCAGCACTTTGGCTCCTCCTTCAAAATTAGCAGCATTTCCAAGTCCATAAATTTAGCTTGAGAAACACCAGCTCTGATCTTAGTGGGAGTCCTTACCTTTGATTAAGACCCAGTCCAGATTCAGGCAAGAGTCGGGACCTGGGTCAGATTCTGAGCATCTAAGGCTTTATACATTTGACTTGTTTTCTACCGTTCAATTTTGGGAGCACCCTCTTACGCAATCACCGATTTGTTTGTTAATTTGTTCAATATATATGCCATGTCAGGTACATACCTTGAAATTATAATAGGTGTTGGGGACAGTAGGATAAAAATCTCAGTCAGTGTCCTCAAGGAACTTTAAGTCAAATAGAGTCACATAAAGAACATTACAACTTACAGTGTTTTGTAAAGTCAGCAGGCATCATGATGGTGCTCTGTGAGCAAGAGAAGGGCTAGAGAAGATTTCCAATCAAGAACAAGTGTTTCCTTGAATATTTGAGGAATAAAGTAATTTTTGAAGTAATTTTGAGAGGGAGTAAAGAGGGAAGGGGAAAGAGAATGCATGCATGAAGGCCTGGAGATGTTCAATGTTAGATCCTATTATGACTGAGAAAAGTTTGAATTGGCAAGTAGAACACAGAGAAGTTAGGGAAGAGTCTAGAGGATTGACAAAGACCAGACCACAGTGGATGTTATCAGTCATGTTAAAGTAATTGGAATTAATGTTGTGGGCCAGAAGGTATCATTGACATGTTTTAAGAATGAAAATGAATGGATCAGAGTAGCAGTTCAGGTAGACCTATCTGACAGAGAGTTGGGAGGTAGATTGGAAGAATTGCCCTGGTGGAGGAATACCAGGTAGAGGTAATATAGGTTAGCGATGCCAAAGGCCTGGTCTCAGGTGGTCGTAAATTGTTGGAGAGAACTGGAGGATGTGATCTAGGAGGTTGAATATCTGGGGTGTGGAATGAGGACTCGGAGGTATCCAGTAGGCATGGTTTTCTGTCCTCTAGGTTTATGAGTATGTTGACTTCTGGTCTGAGAGAGAGAGCACTCAGTAGGCGCAGGTTTCACGGGATGATGAGGACCACATAGGACATTTTCACAAAATCTCATGCCTGGCCTTTTCACCATTAGCCTCTCCACACTTCCACTGTCAAAGTTCTAGTTATTGTACTCATCACCTTCTATCTAGACTACTGCAGCAGCCTCTGTGTTCAGTTCTTACTGCTTAATATGTTTTAATATTTCTAAGTTGCTTAGAGAGACCTGGGATTCAAGGACTGACACGAATAAAGGATGAGCCAGAGTAAAGTTTTGGGGTCACAATGGGGTAGTATTTACTTTGTAATCTAATAGCATGATTTTAAATGTAAATATCAGTAATTCCATGCATATAACATTGTGTCCGGAAAACCAACATGAAATAATATGAAAACACGCTGAATTATTAAAATACCTTCAGAATAAAACTTTATATTTTCACAGTGCTTTTAGATTGCTTACTATACCTTTTCACTGAGGCCCAGAGAGGAGCATTGTTTTGCTAAGGCCAGAGTCAACCTTAGGTCTATTTTTTGTTTGTTTTGTTGATCTTCACCTGAGGATATTTTTTCTTTTTCTTTTTTTTTTTTTTTTTGTGCAAACTAGTAATAGGACTTTTTTTTTTTTTAATTTATTTTTATTGTTCAGATTATTACAGTTGTTCCTCTTTTTTCCCCCATAGCTCCCCTCCTCCCAATTCCCACCCCAACCTCTGACCTTGCCCCCCCCATTGTCCTCATCCATAGGTGTACAATTATTGTCCACTGAGGATATTTTTTCCATTGGTTTTTAGGGGGAGTGGAAGGGAGAGGGAGAGACAGAGAGAGATAGAGAAAGACACATCAACGCCCCATCTACTGTGTCAAACTGGCTAGGACAGCCGTAGGTCTTTTGATCCCAATATCACGTTTTCCCACTACAAAATGGCTGCCTCCTTTAGCAGGTTTTCATGTCTAAACAATGATATGCTCTTGTTGAGTAAATCAGACTACAAGGATGACTTAGTTGAATTGTGATTAATTTCTTGAGGATTTTTAAAAGCATCTCTTTATTGATTTCCTCCAGCTGAGAAGAAGCCAATAAAGAGAAAACAAACAAACAAACAAACAAACAAACAAAAAGCTTGCCTCAAACTAAGCTAGAAAGGTTCATAAATAAGGGCTCAAAGCTGAAATCAACTAGGGAGGCAACATGAGGCTTCAGTACGATTTTCTTCACAAATTGGAACTGAATGAAACGAGTTAAGGACACCATGATGCTAGTGTTTGAAAATGGCTTCAAATTCATAAAGGTAGTATTTTTCCTGGAAGAATTCTATTCCTGAATCCTCTGGTCTCTCAATCCTCTTTGAAGTGCAAGACTCTGTTTCATGATGATTGTGTAGAGAACATTATATTCAGCCCTTTAACAAGAAGTCAATGCTCTGTTTGAAACAGTGTCAGGAGGAGATAGTTTATGCCAAATCACTGGGATTTGACTTGTTCAACAATATGGGATATATTGAGCTTGACTTTTTGGGTAATGTTCAAAGGGAATTATCTTCTGAAAAGATGTCCTTCCCAAATAATGGGAATTTACATGGAGAAACGGAAGACTTTGTGAGATGCCAGGATTTATGTATCAGCCATAGAAAAAACTGTCCCTGAGGTTCTTTTTTAGAACCTCAGAGCTACATCAGATCGCTGGCAGTGGTAAAGATGAGACGTCCAGGTGCCTGTATTGAAGTTGCCAAGACCTGAGGAGAAAGAAAAACAAACAAACAAAAGACACAGTTAGAATTGATTGTGGATATGAGTGACAACATTTTCTCTGCATTTATTGAGTAACTGCTGTGCTGATCACCATGGTAACTACTACAGAGACTACTGCTGTGTTAGGCATAACCCTCTGTACATGGCCTCTCAGAACTCTCTTTATTATCAGCTGCTTAATTTTTTTTATGGATTGTAATCTATAGGTGGGACCCATGGCTTCCTTGTTCTCTTTTTATCCCTAGTAACTAGCATGGTATCTGTCAAGTAGCAGACATTCAGTAAATACTTATTGAATAAGTGAAAATTGTGCTTGGGAATTAAAGATCAGAACAGTGGTAGATGGATACTCAGGAAGAAAAGTAGAGTATACATAAATGAGCCCTTATAAACATCTTTATTGAGCCCTGGCCAGTATTGCTAAGTGGTTAGTGTGCTGACTCGTGAACTGAAGGGTTGTAGCTTTGATTCCAGATCAAGGGCACACACCTGGTTTACAGGTTTTTTATCAACTTCAGTTAAGGCATGTTATGGAGGCAAACACGTGATGTGTTTCTTTCACATTGATGTTTCTCTCTCTCCCACCCCAGCCCTCCCTCCCTTCTGTGCTCTCTAAATATCAATGGAAAAAAAATCCTCTGATGAGAATTGACAACAAAAAATACCTTTATTGGGATATGTATAATTCATATACCATAATTTTCACAATTCGATGTTTTTTAGTACATTCAAAAGATCATACAATTACTACCACAATCTCAGTTTAGAACGTTTTCATCACCTCCCCCAAAACAAAACCTCTATACCCATTAGCACTCATTCCTTATGCCCCTATTCTCCACAATTACATACAGCGTCCTGTCCTAGGAAATCACTAATATACCTTGGTTTTGGCAGGTACTATGCAACATTTTATACATATATTTGGATAAAGAGTTGCATCCTTCTGAAGCTCTGAATTGTCTTAAAGGATCCCTTAGAATCTAACATGAAGAATGAGAAGGGCCTGAGCCAGTAATTTTATCTCAAGCAGAATCTGTCCAGTTGCCACTGTTGGTTAGAGGGTAAGGAAGAAGCATCCTAGAAGCAGGAGTACCAAGGTTCAGAAGTGAAGCCACTAATTGGCTGAGGAGACTTGGTTGCTGTTGAGAAGAATCTGAACTCACCTTAGGCTTATGGGCTTATTCAAAGGCTGAGTTCCATCTTTCTCAAGATTTTTGCAACTATTCAGGGTATTTTTTATTCCAGATGAATTTTTGGAGAGTTTATTCTAGGTCTTCGAAGTATGCCATTTGTATTTTAATGGAGATGTCATTGAATTTATAGATTGCTTTGGGTAGTATGGACATTTTAACCATGCTGATTCTACCAATCCATGAGCATGTTATGTTCTTCCCTTTGTTATGTCTTTCTCTATCTCTTTTTTCAGCATCCTGTAATTTTTTGAGTACAGGTCCTTTACCTCCTTAGTTAATTTTATTCCTAGGTATTTTAATTTTTTTTTTGTTGCAATGTAAAAGGGATTGTTTTTAGTTTCTCTTTATGTGAGTTCATTATTGGTGTATAAAAGAGCCATAGACCTCTACATGTTAATTTTCTATCCTGCTGCATTGCCAAATTCATTTACTGTATTTTTCGGTGTATAAGATGACTGGGCGTATAAGATGACCCCCAACTTTTAAGAAGATTTTTCTGGGTTAAAAAGTCGTCTTATACACCAGAAAATACGGTATTAAGTCTAGTAGTTTTTGATGAAGAACAAAGTTGGAGGGACATAATACCAGATATCAAGCTATACTACAAAGCCACTGTTCTCAAAACTGCACAAGGACAGACATGAAAAGAGAACCCAGAAATTGACATAAGCCATTATGCTCAAGTAATATTTGACAATAAAGTTAAGACAGTCTTTTCAATAAATGGTGTTGGGAAAATGGTGTTGGCAAAAATGAAACTAGGCCACTTACTTAACACCATACACAAAAATAAACTCAAGATGGATAAAGGACTTAAACGTAAGACGGGAAACCATATAAATCTTAGAAGAATCCATAGGCAGAAAAATAGCAGACATTTGTCATAGCAATATCTTTACCAATACAGGTCCTAGGACAATGGAAATTAAGGAGAAAATAAACAAACGGGACTACATCAAAATAAAAAGCTTGTGCACAACAAAAGAAACCATCAACAAAACAAATGCATGGGAGAACATATTTTCCAATGTTATCTCTGATAAGGGCTTAATCTCCAAAATTTATAGAGAACTCATATAACTTAACAAAAAGAAGATAAACAATCCAATAAAAAAATGGGCAAAGGACCTAAATAGACACTTTTAGAAAGAGGACATACTGAAAGCCAAGAGACATATGAAAACATGCTCAAAGTCACTAATAAACAGATATGCAAATTAAAACAACAATGAAATACCATCTCAACGCCTGTCAGAATGGCAATCATCAACAAATTAACAAATGACAAGTGCTGGCGATGATGTGGAGAAAAAGGAACCTTCATGCACTACTAATGGGAATGCAGGCTGGTGCAGCCACTGTGGAGAACAGTTTATAGTTTCCTCAGAAAACTAAAAATGGAACTTGCATTTGACCCAGTGATCCCACTACTATGAATATACCCAAGAAATCAGAAAGGCCAATCAGAAAGGATATATGCACCCCTATGTTCATAGCAGCACAATTTATCGTAGCTAAGATTTGGAAACAGCTTAAGTGCCCATCAGCAGATGAGTGGATTAGCAAATTGTGGTACATCTACACAATGGAATACTATGATGCTGTAAAAAGGAAGGAACTCCTACCATTTGCAACAGCAATGATGGACCTGGAGAGCATTATGCTACGTGAAATAAGCCAGTTAGAGAAAGATAAATATCATGTGATCTCACTTATTTGTGGAATATAAAGAACATTATAAACGGATGAACAAAAATAGAGAGAAAGAAGCATTGAACAGACTGTCAAAAGTTCAGTGGGAAGGCAGAGGATGGTTGGGGGGATAAGAGATCAACCAAAGGATTTGTATACATGGATATAAGCAATGGACACAATACACTGCGGGGGGTGGGGGGTGGTGAGGGCATGTGCCGGGGTGTGGGAGAGGCTGGGGGGAGATAAATGGGGGAAAGAGGAAATATATGTAGTACTATTTATAATACTTTAAACAAATCCCAAAACTAGAAAAACCAAAGGCCAAGGACAAGTTTGAGCTCAGACAGAATAAGAGCAAAAGTTGAGAATATGAGGCACTAAAAATGAGTTCTGATTTTAGCATTAAGACCTTTGGCTCCATACTTTAGAGTTTTGCTCTAAATGGCCTTTGACTTTTAGGAATGGGTTTCAGAAAGGTAGCAGAGGATTTGTGGAAAGAATATTGATACTTTAATACAAGTTGATAGTACATCTTGAATGTTTTGAGGACATTTGAGTTGATGAAAAAATCCGAGAAAAAAGTTAAAACTTTAAAAAATATATTTTTATTGATTTCAGAGAGGAAGGGAGAGGGAGAGATAGAAACATCAATGATGAAAGAGAATTACTGATCAGCTGCCTCTCTCCCCTCTCCCCCCCACCCCAAAACACACACACACATACACACACACTGGGGATCAAGTCTGCAACCCTGGTGTGTGCCCTGACCATGACCTCCTGGTTCACAGGTTGACAATCAACCAATGAGCCACCATGTCTGGGCAAGAATTTTTTTTTTTTAAAAGAAATGCTAATTTTATTTGTCATTTATTGTGAACCAAGTATTATTCCAGGCACTGGAGACAGCACTGAAAAAAAAATCTACTCTTCAAAAACCTACATTCTAGGGGGAAATATAGACAAAAACAAGATAAATAATGAAAATATACATAGTATGTTAATGAAAGTTAAGGTTAAAGGGGGAATTAAAACTGAAAAAATGAGAAAAAATGTGTTTTAGGTAGCAGGACAAGGAGGAGGTAATTTTATTTGATGACCAAGAGAGGCCTTAGTGAGGTGAAAATGGAGCAAAGGCCTGAGTAGGTGAGACAAGACCTCTCTAGATGTTGGGGAAAAATATCAGGCTGAAGTGAAAAGGTTTGCACAGGGCACTATCTAATGTTCTGAATAACTGGCCAGTAGACTGCAGGATGGAAATGGATGGAGGGAGAGCTGTAGGGGATAATATCAGGGATGTAAAAGGCAAGGGCTAGCATGTTCTAGAAGATTGTAGACAATTTAAAGACAGGATAGAAGCCAATTAAGTTTTACTTTAAAAATTAGCTTTATTGAGCAATATTTTATAGGTAATACAATTAGATTATTTTAATAAGTATAATTTCCACTCCCACCTGAGGTTTTTGACCTCCAAGTCCCTTTGAATAGGAAGATGTGCATTCCTAGTCTCCAGACAATGCTTTTTCTTTTTGCTCCCTTTCTATGTATGGTCACTTCTAGTGCATGAAAGGTGACAAAAAGGGAGTGGCCAAACCTTTGGTCTTTCAAGCTGCTCTTTTGGTCTTTCAAAAGAAAAATGGAAGGAAATCAAATAACTAGGAGAGTTATTCTTAATCTTTACAATGGAACCAGGATTGAATCTAATTACAGATTTCTTTCCTTTTTTCTATTTTTGAATGACTTTGTATCACCTTCTCACTCATTCCATCATTTTTTCTGTTTCCAAGCATAGAGCTCAGATCCTCTCCCTTGATGACGGGTAATCCTCTCTCCCCCAGTACCATACATCTCTGTTTCCCATCAAAGTAGGCAATCTGTTATTAAACTATTTTCTGGCTACTAGTAAGATCTGTCTACTTCTTAGATTTCTCTGTTTCTGTCATGACTCCTGCCAGTTGGCTCTCTTTTTAAAGGCCAATTTATGTGAAGAAACAGTTTTTATTACTCCAAAAGTTACTGTGTATATGAAGATGTGTGAAAACACTAAGCTATCTACTGAAAAGAAATGGATAAAATGAAGATAATTCAACTGATAAAAGATGTTAAAATAGCCGCTATATATACTCTAGTGGAGAGATAATTTGATACAAATTTTCTGAAAGGCAATTGGCCTATGTATTTACATATATCATTATTTTTAGAATCTATCACTCCATCTAGATATATTTATAGATTCATCTATAGCTACACCTACATCTACATCTAAGTTGATATCTAGTCTTATAATTTCAGTAGGGGCCCGGTACACGAAATCGTCCACTAGTGGAGGGGATTCCTCAACACAGCCTGCCCCCTCTCACATATTGGGAGCCCTCAGGGGGTGTCCTACTGATGGCTTAGGCCTGCTTCCTGCTCCCCTTGGGGAGGCCTAAGTTGCAGTCTGGCCTCCCTTTGTGGGAGACAATCAGGCTAATCAGGGGAAGCCACCAGCCCCATCACCCCGCTGCTGCAGCCACTACCAGTCACCACAGCCACCAAGGTGTTTTCATCAACACGGACTCCAGTCCCTTCACCATGAAAAAATGACAACTTTCTTTAGGCATTTTCAAGATGTGTCTTTCATAGGATATGACATTTTTTTCTTTCTTTTTAATCCTCACCTGAGGATATGTTTCCATTGATTTTTAGAGAATGTGGAAGAGAAGGGAAAAAACAGAGAGAAACATCAAAGTGAGAGGAACGCTCTCATTGGTTGCTTCCTACCTATGCCCTGACCTGGGCCCCAGCCAGGGAGGAGCCTGCAACCTAGGTACATGCCCTTGGGCAGAACTGAACCCAGACCCTGCAGTCAGCAGGCTGAGGCATTATGCACTGAGCCAAACCAGCTAGGGCAGGATATAACATTTCTTAGCCCTCCAGCAGTGGACCTTCATTTTTTTCTCCAGGAATGTGGTGGAAAAAGCCTAGATCGCCTTTAGGGATTGCTATTACCCAAGTTACTAAGAATATTACCAGTGGCATACAGGGAGCTTAGCCAATGAGCGGTAAGAAAAGGTGTTTCCTCTGTAGTTCACTCCAATCCCAGCTCCACCCCTGCCCAGGCCTGTAACCTCTGCCTGAGGCTGCAGACCTGGGCAGAAGACCCCCAAACCCCTTCGATCGCCAGGTTCACAGAGCCCAGGCCTCTGAGATCACCGGCTCTGATTCTGCCCTCTGCCATCACTATCTCTGCCCTTGCCCCACTGGAAGCCTTTGGCCAAGGCTGCAGGCCTGGGCAGGGAACCCCCAGGCCCCTGCTTTGCTGGCTTCACTGGTGCCCAGACCCCTGCGATCTCTGGCCTTGCCCCTGCCCAGGACTTATGCCTGGCTGGGGAACCCTCACACCCCTCTGATTACTGGCTTCACCATTGCCCATGCCTGAGGCCTCTGGCGAAGGCCTCTGACCTGGGAAGGGGACCCCCCCAGCCCCCTCTGATCTCTTGTTCTGCTCCTCAGGCTGCCGGCCTCTCCTGCCACCTGCCTGGCTAACAGGCCTGACCACTTCAGTGGCAGAGCTGAGCCGGACAGGGGGCTGCCATCTTGTGGCTATGGGGGAAGCCATCTTTGTGACAGTGATGCCTAATTTGCATATTACTCTTTTATTAGATAGAATGTGGTATGGGTGCCTCCATCTTGTGGCCCTGGGAACGGCCATCTTTGTGACAGAATGACTCCTAATTTGCATATACTCTTTCATTAGATAGGATTTCTTGTCACTTATTCCTTCTCTTAGTGGGTCTTTCTATTTCTCCTTCATTATTCTGTTAGAAATGACCCCCGAATCAGATACCATAGGACCAGTTTGTATTCTGGATGTCAGAACCCTCCAGGAAGTACTTCATCTAATGGCAATTAAATAATCTGGCCCCATAACCTTCCAATTGAGTGAGCTTAGGCAAGTCTTTTAACCTTCACTGAGCCTCAATATTTCATCTGTAGCATAAGGATATTTTGAGATAAATAAAATAATAAATATGAATCATTTATCATAATGATGGCTCATTTTAATCACTAATATATTTATAATTATTATTAATGTTATTTGGAGGATTTGGAATAGTAAAAAATTGGGAAATAGTATAAATGTACAGCAAAGGGACATTAGTTAAACTATGGCCTCCTGATATGAGAATATATTTGAGTGACAAAAATGTTTCTGACTTTAGTTCCCAGTAATAGAATGGGTAATTTGGACTAATTTTACAGTTGAGGTCATCTAGAAGATCTAGACAACATACAAAAATGTATCTGCTTACAGATATTAGAAAATTTAACAACACAGTGGAAGACTAATAACTAGAAACAGCGGAAAAGTAAAGCCCAGAAATGTGAGCCTGTCATGTGGGGGACACCTTTTCCCTAGAGAGTTTGCTTTTTCTAGGAAGCTGCTAAGACCGAGAGCAGCCAAACACATTCTTTTTTAAAACAAGTATTTTTTTTTTTCTGCAAAAAACTTTATTGTTTCCATTTGGTCCAATGCATAGGAGAGGGCTCCAGGTAGTTAAAGGAATGCTTAGTGGTTTCATGGAGAGGCTCAGGCAAAAGCTAGACACCAGGAGAATGCAGAGGGACCTCTCAAAGGCCTCTGGGCTCCAAAGGCTCACAGTCATGTTTAAAGGTGAGCCTTTCAGAGATGTTCACCCAGCCCTGCCTTAGGGCCGACCAGCCTGTGCAGCTGAGTCAGTCAGGTGGTTTCCTATTTTCTTGATGAGTTTCACCTCTTCACCCAGGAAATTGTTCTCCATGAAGTCACAGAGATGAGGTCTGTGTGGGCAGAACCCATGGCATGCAGATCCAAAAGGGCCTGGTTTAGCTTCTTGAATATATGCCCAACAAAATTTTGTACACATGGTCACCAAAAGGAGTGTTTATAACATTTTTGTAATAACAAAAAAACTAAATAACTCATGTCCATCAAAACTATTATGACTAAATAAAAGGTGATATATTTTTCTAATGTACTAGACAGTAACGAGAATAAACAAGCTCTTGCTACATACAGAAACATGGATGAATTTCTTATACCTAATGTGGACTAAAAGAAAGCTGGACACTAAAGAGTTTATACTACATGATTTCTTTATGGTAATGTTAGGTACACTATACAACTACAACCTTCCATATAAGAAATCAGTGGAAATTGTCTTGAGAGTGTTTTAGAATACTTTAAAACAGATTGTTTTAGCTGTGAGAAATGTCCTTCCTTCTTTTCTTTGACATTTTTCTTCTTGTCAAGAATGCTGATATGACTGTAGTATCTTTAGCGGCCATATTGTGAGTTTGAGGATATAATCCATTTGCAAAAGATGGCAGAGCAGAAGGAAAGAAGTCTGGTTCCCTGATAACTCTATAAACTCAAGAAAGGAGTTTTTATGCCTTCGTGGATTAGTGGCTAGGCACCTTTTTGGAATTATAAATTATCAATATCAGATAATCACTTAAGTGGTTAAAGTGTTTCATACTTTACAAAGTGCTGCCATGTATAATGTTCAGTTCAAATAATGCTGACAGTAGTTCTGTGTGGTAGACATACTTTATCTCATTTTTTTCAGATGAGGAAAGAGAGTAATGCTACTGATTTTGTCTGAGAACATACAAAAGAGCCAGAAATTGAATTTTAGGTTTCTGATTTCATGTCCATTGTTCTGTCTAGTATATTAATCTTTAGGAACCTAAGAATTCTGGGAAATGTTTAGGAGCATCCTCAAAGTCATTATAGCATTTATCATTGCCGGGTTCCTAAAGAAAAATGGGCTGGAACAATCTTTGGCTATTTATTTTTTTTTAATCTCTGAATTATGATGTAGCTACTTCTAGACCAATAGGATTGGAATATGGGCTAGACCCCAAACCAGGATAAATTTAAGGGAGTCTGGATAACTTTTTCTCATGGTGGTTTTGGTGTTAACACCATAATAAGTTTGCAGAATTCAGAAAAGATTGTGGTGTGGACAAACACTAAAATGCTTTGCTCACAAATGAATGCAGTTCCCAATTGCATCAGAATTTAATTATCTAATCTAACATAAGAATAATATGCTGCCCTAACTGGGTTGGCTCAGTGGATAGAGCGTTGGCTTGCGACTGAAAGGTCCCAGGTTCGATTCCAGTCAAGGGCATGTACCTTGGTTGCGGGGACATCCCCAGTGGGAGGTGTGCAGAAGGCAGCTGATAGATGCTTCTCTCTCATTGATGTTTCTAACTCTCTATCCCTCTCCCTCTCTGTGAAAAATTAATAAAATATATTTTAAAAAAATATGCTAATTGCGTCACTCTGCTACATCCCAAGCCACACCCACCAGCCAATCAGAGCGACTATATGCAAATCAACCCAACCAAGATGGCGGCCGGCAGCCATGGACCTAGAGCAAATAGGAGGCTTTGTTGCACCAGCAATGGAGGAAGCCAAGGTTCCCACCTGCCTAGGAAGGCTGTGGCCTCTGTTCAAGGCAACAAAGTTTCAATTATAGAAGATAAATAAATCTCAGATACCTGCTTCCAGCCAGCCTCACTAGAAGTTTGGGTTGCTGGGGGCCATGGCCAGTGTGAAAACAGCCATCAGCCCCTTACCCAGACTGACCAGGCACCCTGGGGGGGATATCCACCTTGAAGGGACTGTAGCCAGCCTGCAAATAGCCATCAAACTCTCCCTCAGGCTGGCCAGGCACCCCAGTGGGACCCCCACCCTCAAGGAGCTATGGTCAGCCTGCAAACATCCACCAGCCCCTCACCCAGGCTGGCCAGGAACCCCAGTGGGACCCCCACCCTGATCCGGGACACCCTTCAGGGCAAACCAGCTGGCCTCCACCCATGCATTAGGCCTCTATCCTATATAATAAAAGGGTAATATGCAAATTGACCCTAACAGCAGAATGACTGGGAATGACTTGTCACTATGACACACATTTACCACCAGGGGGCAGATGCTCAATGCAGGAGCTGCCCCCTGGTGGTCAGTGTGCTCCTACAAGGGTGCTCAGCCACAAACCAGGCTGATGGCTGCCAGTACAGCAGTGATAGTGGGAGACTCTCCCGCCTTCTCAGCATCACTAAGGATGTCTGATTGCAGCTTAGGCCTGTTCCAGGCTGGCAAGTAGACATCCTCCGAGGACTCCTGGGCTGCCAGAGGGATGTCTGACTGTCAGCTTAGGCCCGATCACCTGGGAAGCGGGCCTAAGCCAGCAGATGGACCTCCCCTGAGGGGTCCCAGACTGTGAGAGGGCACAGGCTGGACTGAGGGACCCCCTCCTCCGTGCACAAATTTTTGTGCACTGGGCCTCTAGTATCCTATATAATAGCATAATATGCAAATTGACCAAAAGGTGGAATGACCAGTTGGTAGAGGGCAGGGCTGGTGAGGAGGTGGCACCAGGCCAGCCAAGGTGCATGCCAGTGGGTGAAGTGTGGAGACAGTGATGGGAGGGGGAAGTGGTGGTTACCAGCTGTGGCAGAGGGGCAATGTGGGGGAGCGGGGCCAGCTATTCGCAGTGGGCGCCATCCCCTGATAGGCCTGCCTGGTTACCTCCCACAGAGGGCATCCAGTCTGTGGCTTAGTCCCACTCTGGGAGTAGGCCTAAGCTGTCAGTCAGACATCCCCTGAAGACTTTTGGACTGTGTGAGGGTGCAGGCAGGACTGAGGGACCCCCTGCCTCTGAGTGCATGAATTTTCATGTACTAGGCCTCTAGTTTATTATACATTTACTGAGCAGCTACAATTTTATTTAGAAGTTACTTGTTTAATTATTTATCACTAGGTTCTTAAAACATTTAATTCTCAGTTTCCTTATGTATAAAATGGGAGTAATAATAATACTTATGAGGATATTATGAATATTACATGAGTCAGTAGATCGAAAGCTCTTTAGTAAGTGCTGGAATATGAGATAAAAAATGATTATTGTTACCATTATTGGTATTATTATCTCTAAAATAAACATAATACTCACCTAACAGAGTTGTTTTCAAGGTTCAAATGATGCAATTTATATGAGGCAAATAGCAAAGGTTCTTTTCCCTTCTTGTTGATTTGGAGTAGGGGGAGGACTTATCAAACAGTCTTGATAAGAATGGCCATGGGGAAGGAAGAGTTGGTTGAGGTAGAAAGGAGAAAGGAATCTTTGAAGAAGAAATTGAGGAACTGGAGAGCTCAAGGAATTGCACATATGCCAAAGACCCATTTAATGGAAAAGAAGTATTTATTGTATATAGAAATAAAACTCAAGCAAAAGTAGAAAGTTGGGAAAGTGTTTGAGGGTTACTGAGTAACCTAGCTTGTGTTTCCTTCATGGTCTGATAGGAAACGGCCGGTGTATTTGTCAGATTTTGTTCACTGATATGCCCCACATGTCCAGAGCAGTGCCTGGAATGTGGTAGGTAATATTTATAGAATATTTATAGAATATTTATAGAATATTTATGAATAAGTGAATGGGTATGTTGAAGGGCCTTGACCTCAGGAAGAGGAGTAGGAACTGGATTCTGTAAGCAGTGGTCAGTTTTGAGCAAGGGACTTGGATAATCTGAATTTTTTTTTCAGGAGGATTCATTCTGCAGTGGCAGGAGAGAGACCCCAATGAGGAAGAGGAAAATAAGGGTTAATGTGAGGGCAGAAGCATAGGGAGTGGGTGGGAGGGAAATGTCAGAGAGAGGCAGGTGGAAGCAGTGAAGAGACCTTAAATTGTGGCCAGTATGCAGAGCAAATTGGAAGAGATTACCTAAAACTCTAAATTTCCTTCAACACTTGACATTCACAAGTCTTTTTTTTTACAGTCCGCTTTTTCCATCAATACCTTCTGCAGTTGATTAAATACAGGACAGAAAACAGAATACATCACCTTGACATTTTTCTGAGTCAAGCTTCATGTCATAGGATGACTGTTGCCATTTGTTATTAAAACACGCCTGCCTACACCTTCTATCCATGAAACAACTTTTTTTTTCCTTCTAGCCCACTGGGGGATTTACTTTGTCCTTCATAATATAATTTGCAAATGAACTGCGATCTCATAATTTATCTCTGTGATTTTATTTATAATCCAGAGGCAATTAAAATCACTTTTATATAACATTGTCCCGAAGACAGATGTGCGGCTGCCACTCTGCCACATGACGGCTGACATAAATCATTTGACGATCAAAGTGTCTGTTGACTTGCTAGTCTCTAGTTACAGCAGATGCCACCCCAGACAGAGTGACAGGGACATTCTTCATGGGAGCCTCATTGTAACTGCCTACTTTACTCTGCTCCAGCGTTGGAATCTTGACAGCTTGGCTAGATTGTGACAGCTTGGAATTTCTTCCTGTGTTTTTCACGAGCCACCAAGGGTCAATCTATCCCTTATTCCCACCTCTGTAGATTTTCAGTGGCTTCCTAGCAGGACAGCGGTGTCGCTTCACAATCTGGACCCAATCTATCACTCTGGCCTTGACACTAGTCATGCATCTTCTATTCTTCATCTTCTTCAATCTAGCAAATCTTCTATTCTTCACCCACCAGATAAGTTCTGCTCTGAACACGATGATCTCCTTCTTGACCATGTCCTAGAGGGTGAGGTTTCATAATCTTGGAAGGATTTCCTCTCTATGTTCCTCATGCAGTGTAATCCTACTTCTATTTGAAGATCCAGTTTAGTTGTTCTTGTCTCTATGAAACATTTACCACCTACTTCTCATATATCTAGTTTTTTCTATATCTGTCCTTCCAAAACAATGTAATTTATATTTCATCAGGTTCATAGAGTGACTAAGTCGTATTCATTTATTCATGGGGTTACAATCATTTGTCTTTGACAAAGCCCTTTTATTTTGTTATTCCATTCTCCATCCCAGCTCTTTACTCCTAATCTCTACTCAACATGGATAGTTACTCTAGTGAATTTATCTCCTTTATTTCGCACAAATTTATAAAGATTATATATATGTTCAATATGATTAAATTTTCACATGCCATAGCATACTAAAATATATTTTTCTTTCACTTTCACTGTACAATTAGGGTTTACTATCTAGTTGTATATTGGTACTTGTATTCATATGATTCATTGCTTTACAAAGAAAAATGGAGAAATATAGGTAAAACATTAGCATTTCTCTGATTACTAGAATGTTTTGGCATCTTTGTTTTGTACATGTAGTCATTTAGGTTTTTCCTTATGTGACTATTAACTATTTAGATCCTGTGTCACTGCCCGTTAAGTTTTCTGCCCCACTCTGATACGTTGAAATCTCTTATATATTCAAGACATCAATCTTTGCATAATTTTAGAAGCTGCAAATATATATATTCTGGCCTTAGCTATCAAATGCTAAGTGATTCTTAAAATCTCCAACTACAATTTTATCTTTTCTCTACATATTTCTGTCAGTTGTTTCTTTATGTAGTAAAAATAATAGTATTAAAATTTATATACAATAGTTTCTTTATGTAGTAAAAATAATAGTATTAAAATTTATATACAAAAGTATAATTGCTAGCAACTTATTGCTCATTTTATTGGTATGTGACATCTGTTTTGACTGTTAGGTCTTTTATCTTAAATTATATTTTGACATATAAAATTGCAACTATGACATTTAGTTTGGGTTATTTATATTTTGTATATTTTTGTGTCTTTCCCTTTTCCAACTTTTCATTTTACTCTGTTTTAAAATTATCTTACACAGTTAATATATTTTTGGATTTTGCTTTGTTAGCCAATCTGAGAGTCTCTGCCATTTGGTGTAAGTTTAACTCATTTATATCACTGTACTTAGTAAGAAATTTTAAGCTGTTTTTTTTCTGTTATTCTTTGAAATTCTCAGTTATGATTTAAAAAGTTTTTCCTTTATTATTTTTTATTTTTCTTCTGAGACTAATTAAAAAAAATCTATCTCTGTTATTCCTGATGCCTCTGGGAGAGTTCTTCATCCTGATATTCAAGTTCACTAATTAATTCTTTATCAGTATCCCTTCTACTATTCAACCAATATTTTGAATGCTGTTTCAATTATTATAGTTTTCCTAGTGTTCACTGTTCTTGTTCTGCTCATGTCCCTCCATGTCTTCCTTTATATATTTGAAACTATTTATTATGCTTCTTTTGAATTATTATTTTGATTGGTGCATCAGTAGGTGGTTTGAATAATGTTGGTGGTTCTGTTTTTTAAATTTTTTAAATATAAACATTATATTTTATAAATATTTCATGATCTATTTTTGTGTGAATATTTTACTGAAGATATAAGCAACTTAAAAAATCTTTATTGTTGAAAGTACTACAGATGTCCCCCTTTCTCCCTATTGGCCCCTTCTATCCTGCACCCTCTCACCCCCCATCCCACCCCAGGCCTTCACCACACTATTGTCTGTGTCCATGGGTTATGCATAAATGCACGTAAGTTCTTTGGTTAATCACTTACCACTCACCCACCCACCCCCACTTTATCTCTGTGATTTGACAGTTGATATCACCTACTTTGATAAGTTATTTATATCTGCAAAGAGGAATTAAATCATATGGCACTCAACCTGCTTTTTTATTTTATTTTATTTTTTTATTGATTAAGGTATTACAAGTGTGTGGTTATCTCTCAATATGCCTCCCCCTCCCAATCCTGCTCTCACTCTCACCCTCTTGTTGTCTCTGTCCATTGGTTAGGCTTATATGCATGCATACAAATCTCTTGGTTGATCTCTCCTCTTACCCCCACCCTCCCTTACCTTCCCTCTGAGGTTTGAGCATCTGATCCAAGTTTCACTGTCTCTGGATCTATTTTTGTTCATCAGTTTATGTAGTTTGTTATAATCCACAAATGAGTGAGAACATGTGATATTTATCTTTCTCTGACTGACTTATTTCACTTAGCATAATGCTTTCCAGGTCCATCCATGCTGTTGCAAATGGTAGGAGTTTCTGCCTTTTTACAGCAGCGTAGGATTCCATTGTGTAGATGTATCACTGTCTTTTAATCCACTCATCTGCTATGGGCATGTAGGCTGTTTTCAAATCTTAGCTATGGTGAATTGTGCTGCTATGAACATAGGGGTGCATATATCCTTTCTGATTGGTGTTTCTGATTTCTTAGGATATATTCCTAGAAGTGGGATCACTGGGTCAAATGGGAGTTCCATTTTTAGTTTTTTGAGGAAACTCCATACTGTTCTCCACAGTGGCTGCACCAGTCTGCATTCCCACCAGCAGTGCACAGAGGGTTCCTTTTTCTCTGCATCCTCTCTAGCACTTGTCGTTTGTTGATTTGTTGATGATAGCCATTCTGACAGGTGTGAGATGATACCTCATCATCGTTTTGATTTGCATCTCTTGGATGATTAGTGATGAACATCTGCATCTTGGTCTCCTCACTGGGGTTGATGGCCATCACATTGCCATGGATGACTGCCATGGCACCCTGTGTGGCCGCTGCAGTGAAGTCACTGTGCACCTTAAATATGGCTCTTTGTCGAAGCAGCCACTCAGTCAGGTCCTTGCAGGGTAGTTCCCTCGTGGTCTGCAGCTCCTTGTTCCAGTCCCGGGTCTGTCCAAGAATGTGCTCCTCTAGCCCAGCCTTGAGTGTAGGCATCCTACTGCACGCGCAATCCATGGCATGCTCTGCCTGGGGGGCAGTCCAGCTGTACCCCAGGAACGGGTGGCAGTCTTTCCGCTGCCTCCCAGCTCGCCATCAGGAAAGACGCTCAGGAAGGACAAGAAGTTGCAGCCAACCCCGTTGAAGGCATCGGAGGGGTCCAGGCTCTTGAGCAGGTCTCGGACATGGTGCACATGGATTCAGGCGTCGCGCACTGTGCACGGCTCTTCCACAGCCTCGCACGGAGCCCTCCTGCAGCTCCTTGACGCCGGGCAGCTCTGAGAAGTGGTCCAGCATGTTGCCTTCTAGGCGCAGCGAGAAGCAGGTGCGATGACACATGTCTTCACGGTCCATGAGCACTTACTTGGTGGATCTCCTGTACCGACCGACTCCTGAGGGAGAAGGGCTCAGTCCCCGGGGCAGGACCTTCACAGAAAAGCCAGTGTCCTGAGTGACAATGACTTCCTGTCCGGTGGTTTCCTCCCCTGGCCCAGCCTCATCCAGCCCATTTTCCTGGGCAGTTCGGTGGGCCCCTCTTCCTTTTTCAGGCTCTCGGGACAGTCTCCATTCAGAAGCATGATTGAAGGCAGCCAGGCCGGGGTGCTGCCCCTTGCCACAAGGAGGCTGCAAGGGACTCATCCGTTTTGATGATCATGGCGGCCTGCTCAGCTGTCCGCGCTGCCCACTGCACCACTAACCCAAGTGCTCTGCTCGCTGTGGCCGCTGCCCCAACCTGCTTGCTCATTCATTCATTCATCCATCCATCCATCCATCCATCCATCCATTTATTTATTGATTGATTGATTAAGTCATTGTATAAGTGTCCTTATCCCCATGTTACTCCCTCACCCCCCCTTGTCTTGCATATAAATCCTTTGGTTGATAATATGCTGCCATAAAAAAAGGAGTGCTTACCATTTGCAACAGCATGGATGGAGCTGGAGAGCATTATGCTAAGCGAAATAAGCCAGTCAGAGAAAGATAATTACCACATGATCTCACTCATTTGTGGAATACAATGAACAACATAAACTGGTGCACAAAAACAGATCCAGGGACTGAGAAGCATCGATCAGACTGTCAAAACTCAGAGGGAAGGTAGGGGAGGGTGGGGGTAAGGAGGAGAGAGATCAGCCCAACCTGCTTTTATTCTAGACTATCATTGCTCTCATCCTGTCTTCTCTGAACACACACACACACACACACACACACACACACACACTTCAAAACAACTTAGACACTGTCTATCCATACATTTTAGGTTAGTATCTGGGATCTGCCAACCTCTTTATCACTCCTATGGTAGCTCTAATTCAAGATTCAGGAAAAGAAGTCAGCGATCCTTACTATTTCACCCCAGTTATGAACTAGTCAAAAATAAAATGTCTCCAAATACATAGATATCTTTTTTATTATGTATCCTGAAGGCCAGAGATTACACCTTTCTATTGAGCACTCATATATAAACACTTTGTAATCACTCAATACAGGCTATCCAATGAAGAAATAAAAGCAACACCTTAAAAAGTGCAATCCTTAGGGAATACAAAAACAAACATCTATTACAAGTCAACATGATTTTGATTAACTGTAGTATGTCAGAAAGACGGATTTGATGAATACCTGTTATCCTTTCAAAATTGGTTTTCGAAATCCTTCTAAATAATAAACTATTTTTATTTGTTTGGTTTGGTTAAATAGGTATAGCTGACTCTTAGATTAAAGCTTTTCAAGGGTTCAGAACATGATTATGAAAACATTTCTGATTATCTGTACCTCTCTCATAAATGGAAACTCAAATGAAAATTTGTTTTACTAGTAGACTCCACAAGCCTATTTGCTTAAATTGTGTGTGGTTGTGCTTCCATGGCTTCTACTGCTTCTCTCTCTACTCTCTTCCCAAGTGTTTCTTAACTTGGGGCATTTTTGTCTTCTCCCCTCATGGTACATTTGGCAATGTTTGGAGAGTGGAGAGAGGGCAGCAATACCACTAAACATCTCCCAATGCACAGGACAGCCTTCCACAAAAAAAAGAATTATCTTGTTCCAAATGTCATTAGTGCCACTATTGACAAACCCTTGACTATAGAATTCTGATCCTGTAGCTTATCCCTAGCCCCACCATGTGGAATTGGCTGTGGTACTGGACACAGGAAAATAACATTCACATCTACTTGTACTCTGAGTGGTAGGGGTTCAGAATTCTAGAAGTATCTACAACACACACACACACACACACACACACACACACACACACAGAGTTGGTGTTGCTAGGATACCAACTTGGGTTGGTCAGACACCAGAGTAAAAATCTTTGTATACTATGCTAATTCCCCAGTGTTGACCTTCAACCCTTCTTAGGATGTGTTTTGTTTTCTCCACCCAACTTTTCTTTTTCCTGAACACTGAATAAGTCTCCTAAAGTATTCCCTTGTTGGGTACCATGCAGATGTTGTCATGTTCTGGCTTATTTTTCCCACTGTCTCTGTTGAAATATCTCTGCATAAATACTTTTCAAAAGATCTTTCCTGACTATATAAGTTAAAGTAACATCCCTCTCCTGTCACTTTAATCTTTTTCCTCTGTTATTTTCCTTTATGGCAGTTATCATCTGGCACATACTTGTTTTTTTATACTTTCCTTTCTTCCTTACCATCATGCAATTAAGCAAAGGTATGTTTTGCTTAGTATTGTGTTTCAGGGTCTTGAAAACATAATGATTTTCACAATGTAATGTAATAAACCCTGAAGTATATACAAGGGTTAATAACTCATGGTCTCTATTGCCATTTGGAGGGGGATAATGCCATACAGATGAGTTTTCTGATCACATCAGTATCCTACCTACAAAAACTGGAGAGACCTTCATATATTTTTAAAGTGTATGGAATGTTTTAGGAATAAGGGAGCTAGCACTGCAAATGAAAGTCTGGTGAAGGACAATGCATAACATACAAGGAAGGATGGGCTTTATTTTATCCTGTGAGAAATTGAGAATTCTGAGATATTTAAAGTGGCTCTGTGTTCAAAATTATAATGCTATTGGCAAGGTGGAGGTTGGATTGGATAGTCAGAAGGTGGTAATGTTCAGCCATCATGGAAAATTAAAATATTAATTCAGAGACTAATTAATCACTTCTCATGAGACCTGTTCTCTGTGACCTTTCTTTTTCCTTTTTATGATTTAGTTTAGCGCCAAATTTGTTGTAAAAACTACTTTTCAATTTTTAAAAATTATAGTCAGCAACCCTGTGGTCAAGCATCTGATCAGTCATTTGACATATTTCTATTTTTCTCTTGCATTATCATTGGACTAGATCTTGCTTTAACTCACTTCGGGGAAATTCTCTCAGAGTTTGTACCAGAAAGACATACAGTCAATGTCACTTAGGGCTCAGTCTTAACCATCTATCAAGAGCTTCTCAATTAATTTTGCTGAGGCTAGAAGCCATTTATAATTACAGTTCTGTTATCTGAATATGTCTTTCTTATCTTTTTACTACCCTATGCTTCATTGTTGGCTTTATTGCCATGGGTACCATTATTTTATTGGTGAGCCTTGATCCTGTAGCTTCTAGCTAAAATTGATTAACTGCTGCTCTTCTCCATCAGATAAAAGACATGACTAGCTTTTAGATTTTTTAGATAGAGCTTCTATGCTTACATTTATTTGCTATGCTGTCTCAGAAATAGCTCCTCCAGTGCAGTTTAGAATGATTGGACTTTCAATCACATAAAATCTGATAAATGATAGTTCTTTTTTGGCTAATCAAGATCTAGGCACACTCACAATATTGAGGATGATCTTTATTAATCTCAATGGTTATTTGTAGGTCATATGACAAAAAGGAGAAAGGTTTAGCTCTTACATTTCTATAATTCATATTCTTATTAATGTGCATAGGTTTGAAATGTAGCTCACCCAGATTATGGAATGAACTTTGGGTTATTTTAAAGCCTAGTTTTTTGAATTTTAAAATGGTAAAAAGAATATCTATTTCATTGGATTCCTTTGAGGATGAAAGAAGATAACACACGTAAAGCACCTAGTGTTTTATAAGCACCTAGAGGCCCGGTACGTGAAATTTGTGCACCACGGGCAGCGGGCATCCCTCAATCTAGCCTGCACCCTCTTGCAGTCTGGGACCCCTCAGGGGATGTCTACCTGCTGACTTGTGGCTGGATGGCCTTCTGCTGCTGCACGACCTGCTACTTGAACTTCAGCAGCTGCTGCATGTCCAAGGCTGAGCCACCATGGTCTGTCCTGCAAACACCATTGAGTGGGTGAGTCAAGAATGGAGGCAGTCTCACCCTGAGTTCCCTATGCTTCCCTGAATCACTGAGTTGTGCAGACTGACTGCCTTCTACAGAGAACGGCACCAGGATCGAGCTGAAGCCGGCAGTCAGACAGCCCTCTTATAGTCTGGGACTCCTCAGGGGATGTAGCAGTGTGCCAAGTGGCAGGTGGCCAGGGAAGAGCCCAAATTGGGGCCAGGAGCCATGCCACTCATGCTCATATTGGCTCACTGTGCCAGCTGCCACTGCTTGGTAGTACTGCCGCTGCTTGGTAGTACTGCTGCAGAGTTGGGAGAGGATCCTACCATGGTAGTTGTGCTCTCCAGCTATGAGCCTGGCTTCTGGCTGAGTGGTGCTCCCCCTGTGGGAGTGCACTGACCACCAGGGTGCAGCCCCTGCATTGAGCATCTGCCCCCTGGTGGTCAGTTTCCATTATAATGACCGGTCATTTTGGTTGTTCCACCATAATGGTCACTTAGGCTTTTATGTATGTAGACTAGAGGCCCCATGCACAAAATTCTTGCATGGGTAGGATCCCTAGGCCAGTGATTAGGGCTGATCTGTGGGGCAAACAGCAGGGAAATCAGGGGGTCCCCACTGGCACCTGCCTTGGCTGGCTTGGCACCGCCTGCTTGCCAGTTCTGACCCCTGCAGCTGATGTTGGTTGCCTCCCTCTGCAGGGCGAGTATTAGGGTGGTGGTGGGGGGCAGTGGCATCCACCTTGGCTGGCGTGGGGCCTGTAGGCTGGGGGAAGCTCCTGCATTGAGCATCTGCACCCCTGTGGTCACTGCACATCATAGTAACCGATTCCACCAGTTGCTCTGCTGTTTGTTGATTTGCATATTAGGCTTTTATTATATAGGATAATATGTGATTCATACATGCTCTCTTCCATTCAACTCAACAAACATGCATCCTATACTTTTGTGTATGTGTCAATGTCTATGCTAATTGTTGGTGACTTAGTCATGCAATTTAAAAAATATGTATTTTTATTGACTTCAGAAAGGAATGGAGAGGGAGAGAGAGATGGAAACATCAATGATGAGAGAGAATCATTGATCTGTTGCCTCTTGTATGCCCCATATGGGGGATCAAGCCCTCAATCCAGGCATGCACCCTTAAACACATTGTTTGCAGGAAACGAGTAAACTCGTCATATCGCTTTTTATACCAAAGCGCGGGAGACGAGTTTTTTCCAAAAACGATGAGTAGAGACAGCCTTCAAATGTGGAGGGCCTGGCATTTTAACAACAACGAAAATGTGCAAGACAACTCAGATAGACTTTGCAAAATCAGACCATTATTAGATTTCTTTCTTCTCATTATGACGCGATTTGCCGGGAAAATGCTTGCTTACATTGGGTTTTAGCTGGAGTTGAACCTGGAATGCTTCAGTCCACAGGCTGGTGCTCTATCTACTGAGCAAACCAACTAGGGCCATCATGCAATTTTTTCAGCTGTTGAAATTAAATAATAAATTTGAAAGTTAAAGATTATGCTCAATTGTCTCCAACACAAAAGAAGAGAATGAGTTCTTTCCTCATTAATTTAAAGCATTAATTATAATTACCAACACAATTTTAAAGCATTTTCAGAACATTCTTCCACTTATATTATTTCATTTAATGATCTTAAAATTATTACAGGGTAGGGATTATTAATGTTACTTTACTACAGTGAGGAAAATGAAGTTATGTAACTGGCCCTAAGTCTCACAGAAGGTAAACCACATGAAGCCTGTGGTCTAGTAATGGGGAATGGAATCCCCAAATATGAGTATGGGTGAATGGACTATTGATGGCAAAAATACAACAAATGTCTATTATATTCTCTGATTATCAAGGTCCTTGAATGAAATGAACCATGATAACTTTTAAGCCTCTAGAATATAAAGATTGATTTAAAAATTAAAACATTTTTTTTTTTCCTTCTGCAAGATCATGATCCAGAAAAACATGGGGCGGGTGCCAATTTGCTGCAACATGCCACTCACTTTTTTCTTTGGTGTCTCCTTGAGGTACTCAGTCATTCTCAAAACATCTTTTATGTCTTGAAGACAACGTCCCATTTGTTGCAAGATTAATCTTTTCAATTTCCAATGCTGGTGAGGGTATATCAAACTTTAAAACAGAACTGAAGCTACTCATTTCTTTTTATGGATAATTAATTCACTCTTACAAAATAGGATTTATGCAAAGTGAGGAATCTAATTCTGGGTGCAGAATCATTTTCTTCAGTGGACCAAGATCAAATTTCTTCTCTTTTAACTTATGGTTTTGAGAACTGTCCAAGGAAGAATTAAACTCTGTAGTGTGTGATGATAAAAGATAACAAAAAAATTAAGTGACATACAAGTTTCTATGACACTTATTATGTTTCTGAGGATGTTTCATTGAAGCATTATCAGTTATATTATTAAGGGCCTCAGGGAATGTCTGAGCCTAGATTTTCCTATGGCCATGGAAACTGCTCAAACTTATTGAACTCATTCATCTCAGAAGACATGTTAAGTCATTCAAATGACAGAACATCAAATTTAGAGGGGACTTTATATTCCTGCTCTCTATGCTTTTTCTAAGTATCACACAAACCCTATCATTTGTTTATTCCATCCCTACATCTGAAAACTAATGGTCCTATAAAAATTACCACTAGACACAGATTTATTTATTTATAAAGTTAAGTTCATCAGTCTCACCGAATAGGATTTTGGTATGTCAGGCCAATCAGGTTATATTTTTCTGGTCAAGTCACCCTTTACTCCCCATAGTAACTATCTTAAACACTTTTTTCTCTACACTTACAGAAGATAGTATTAGCTCCCATTTATAATAGAAAATATATTTACGGTTTCTGAGTGGAACTATTTTATTTGCCAATATAAAGTACAGATCTTTGTGTATCTGCATGTATCCCATCCTTCTTCCTTTTTTTTTAAAGAGAAACATTAATAGCACTCCCAGCATAGGCTAATCCATCCACTTGTGGTTTGCATCCAACCCTTCCACCTCTCAAAAATCTTAAATTACTATTTATACTCTTCCATTTATATTCAATCTCATTCTCAGAACCAGCTCCTCCTTAGAAATTATAGTACCAATAACTAACACATAGCTCTACTGTGTGACAGATACTGTCTTAGGCAATTTGCAAAATTAACTCATTTTATCCTTACTGCCACCCTCTGGAGTATTATTGCTCCCATTTTATTGGTAAAGAAATGGAGGTATACAGAGGTTAATGGTTTTGCCTGAGGTCACATAGGGGGTAAATGGTAGAGCTTAGATTGGATACCCACCATGTTATGCTGCATTTCAGATATTCTCAAATATCCCAATGTCTATTTTCTAACCCTTGCCTACTTAAAGTCTCAGCAGTCTCAAAAGTGTGGGCTTGCTTCTTCCTCCATGAGATGCGCTCTCTCTTGCCTTTTTATTTCGACATGGAAGTCTCCGTTTCCCTCCAAAGTCCTTGGCTGCTCATGTTCTGCATTCCAATCCTCTCTGTCCAGCATGCTGGGTCTCTTAAGTCTCAGCTCTAGGCTTCTCACTTTCAGACTATACTTTTTCTACATGTTATTTCATTTATAGTTACAGTTTCAATGACTATCTGCTTTTAGCTAATAGATTAATTTATATTTACAGCCAAGCACATCCATCTGAATTCTAGAATCTTATAATCCATTGTTAATTTGCTTTCAACTGTTAATATCCCCAAAGTACCTCAGAGTGAACATGTCCACAACTAAACTCATGGTCCTCCTCTAATTTTGCTCCTTTTCTGGACTCCCTGTGAAGAACGACTAGAGGATCAATCTTAAGCTTTTCCATAGAGTTCTCTCAATGCAGAGTATAGTGCGGCTCTTCCCTATTTCTTGCCTCCAAACGTCCTCATCCTTTCTTGGGAGGGTGTGCTTTAGTATGATCCCATGAAAACATTACCATTTTTAAATCTCTAGTTTATCTTCAAAATGTATGTAAACCTTAAATTCTGCTCAGAATTTCTAGGTCCAGGAAGAGTCACCCTATTTATCATGTGTTTTTTTCCCCCCATCCCTTATCATATTCATGTAGGTAGCCATATCCCTGTTTGAAAGCTGGTGTGGGAGAGGAAGCCCAGAGAGGATTGACCAGAGAGCTCCACTTTGTATACTCAGCTCTGATAATTTAGGTCAATGTTTGTTCATTTTTTGTGTGTTGTATGCTTTTTCACAGTCTTTTGAGGATTCGTGTTCAACCAATATTTGTAAAGCTTTATGGACATTTTGTAGAGCCTGGTACATAGTTCTATTGTAAATGCTTTTGATGATTTATAATCATTGTATATTTGCTTTTATGACATATTACTGGATGATTAATTTATGTTAAATCCCAAAAAGATATGAGCTATAACTCTTGTCCTTGAGGAACTCGCAGTAATAAGAGAGAAAGAAATATAAATAGATAATTACAAAGTAATAAGAAATGTGCTCCTAAAGAGAACCTTGGTAGCATAGTGACTGGTATTATCAAGATGGCATTTATGAATTAAACTCTGAGGGGTTTCTTTAGAATACACAGAGTTCATTTTTCATGCCAAAGGCAGTTCTTTATCTAGCAGTTTATCACCTTTTTAATTTAGAAGTACTTACTCTATTTCCTATATTAGAGCACTAGCTCCATGAAGTATAATACCTGGCATATAGTAAGAATTCAATAAAATTTATTGACTACATCTCAAAAACACTTTATTTCACAAATCATATTTATTGAATAATAGCTACAGTTTTTACACTTTTATTGAGGCCCTGAATAACAAGGCATGAATTAAAATTACTTTAAATTATTTTCTAGCCAGACAAAGATTCTGGTCAGTATGATAGAATCAATATCACTGCACAGAATCAATATTCTTGGGCTAAAGCTGCTCAGTGCCTCTGTATTCTTGAAGAGTTTAGCTGTCTAAGGGATCCATGAAGCCGAGTCAGTGGATGAGTGTATCTTACCAATAACTGAAATTGAGTGAGACAAGAGGTGCATAACAATATGTTTCGGATGGATCTTTGAGGGTCAGAACTGTAGGAGTAACATGTCCAAAGGGCCTAAGCTGAGGAGGGCTTAAAATGATATATGCCCTTTCTTCAGACTCTTTGATTTTATTTTTGGAAATAAAATTAATAGATAAATCTTCTTAGGTTTCTTTTTTTTCTATTAGAAGGCATCAATGAAGAAATGTCAGAAGATAGGTCTTGAATTGTGAAGAAGTTTGGCAGACAGTCAAGGAAGGGCAAGTGTAGGGGACAGCACTAATCGGGCAGGTGCATTCAGAGCTGAGCGGAGAGGTAAGGGGCATGAACTGTGTGGATGGAGGAGAGAGACGTGGAGGGAGGAGTGACGGATCCCTGTGCATGAAGTCTGACAACTCTTCCAGGGGTGTTGCTCATTGGAACTTGTCATTGTTTCTGGACAGTTTTCTAGGGAGTAAATGTTGACTCTATTATCCCTACCAGGAAGCTAAAGATTACATTTTTTAATCTTGTTTAATCTCCAGATTGATGTCACTTTTGATCAACTAGAGAAAAGTTAGCCCTGGCTTTATAAAAGTTAAGAACCTGTACCGTAAACAACACATAGTTCATTTTGCAGTATTAATATTACATCACTTTCTGATGACAGATATAAAACATAATTTACACACGATCCAAAAAAGAGGACAGAGAGAAAAATAATTACCTCTAACCCCAATCACCTTGAAATAATGACTAATCAATTTTTTTCTGGGGATGAGTGTGATACACATTGTTGAAAAATTGTCTTCCTGAAAAATTCATTCTTTAAAACTCCTTGAATGTATTTCTGCTTTGAAGTCTCTGATTGCCCAAAGGTGATTAATCTACCTTTCTGCTTTGGTATACCTATATCATGTATTCACATGGCTTATGCATTTATCATTCAGTACTCTTGCAATTTTTTTCTGTCTCTTGCACTAAATCGTGCTTTTCCAAGACACAGACCTTGACATATCTGTATTCCCTGCATGTAGACACAGTACCTGGTACAAGGTAGTCTCTCAATAATTTTTCCCAAGTGTATGAATAAATAAATGGTCACCAGTTGATAAATTATAGTGTCATCTCCGGGATGTCAGGTATTTGGGCTTGTATATTTTTTAATTAATTCCGTATTTTGCATATTCATTCAAAAACATTTGTGTGCTTATTGGATAACACTAGAATCAAATGGAATTAAGTTTTATTGCTTGGAATATAATTTAAAGCTTTAAATGAAAGTAAATTTATTTTTGTAGAAATAATAAAAATTGATATAGAAGATATTTTTAAAATGCTGAATTTTACAAATGCAAGAGGTGAAGATTGCCGTAGATTTTAAGTGCCTAATGTTTTTAGGCCTTGGATCATATAGTTCTGTTTAAAAAAATATTTTTTCTGTTTTCTGTTGTGTGTTTTTTTGTTTTGACTCTTCCTATAATCCTACAAGGAGGGTATGGATATGGTTGGTGCTCCATAAATGTTAAATAACTCATTGTTTTTAAGAGGTAAAAAACATGCATCCCTTTGATAAATAATTATAACTCCTTTATATAGATGTGTTAAAGCCCATCGAAATGAGTTTAAGATCTGATTGAATCTTACAGTGATAGAGCTGGAGAAGGCACAGCAATTATTTAGTATACCTTGCTCATGTTAAATGATGAAACTAAAACCTGGAAAATCTGAATGGCTTGCCTAAGGTTACACTAATTTTTAGTGTTAAAGCTAAGTCTAGGACACAAATAAATGATAGATGCAGGAACTAGGTATCCAGCTGAGGGTGGGTGAGTAATGAGGCCAATGTCTGTGGGCCTGCATATCTGTTCTTTCTAGCTATGCATGTTCCCATCCTATCCTCTTCTATCTCATCTTACCCTATCTAATCCTACCCTAAATTATCACATCCTATTTTCAATCTGCCCCTCTCTGTCTGCATACATATACATACATACTCTATTTAACATTGATTGAGCTGAAACAAAAAGACAGGTCTTTTATATATAGCATCTCATTGAAATCTCCTCAAAAATCATTTGAGAAAGGCACTGCTGCCTCTGTTTTATAGTTGAGAGCATCGAGGCTCAGAGAAGATAAATGATATGCTGATCCTCTCCAAACTAGTAAGTGGTAGAGCCACTTGACTCTAACACGGGTGCACTCCATGACTCTTCATTCTGGCAGGTTACTCTTACCCGAAGCAGCTCAACTTAGCAGCCTTCTCCTTCACTTTGCTCATGTCTTTGTTAAAATACAACTTCCAAAGGGAGGTCTTCTTTGAAGACCCTGTTTGCAGTTGAGTTACCCACCCCATCCACTTTCCCGCTGTAGGTTTTCCTTTTTTAAAAAAATGTATTTTATTGATTTTTTACAGAGAGGAAGGGAGAGGGATAGAGAGTTAGAAACATCAATGAGAGAGAAACATCGATCAGCTGCCTCCTGCACACTCCCTACTGGGGATGTGCCTGCAACCAAGGTACATGCCCTTGACCAGAATCGAACCTGGGACTCTTGAGTCCGCAGGCCGATGCTCTATCCACTGAGCCAAACTGGTTAGGGCTTGCGGTAGGTTTTCTTGTTAGCATCACTTTATATGACGGAGTTATTCATTTATAATCTGCTCCATCCCAGAGATAAATAAGTATTTTTCCCTGCCCTATTCTTTGTTGCTCTTTGCACCTAAAACACTGCTGGCATATATAAATATTCAAGAAGTTTTTTCGTTAAATGAATTGGATAACCCAAATTTACACAGTCCTTAGGTCAACCCGAAGTTCCACTGGGAGAGATCAGATAGCAACACAAAGTTCACACTTCAAGAGCCACAGGCAAATCTTGAGCTTCCGGGGTCAGCTGGCTGGGAAGAGGTGCAGAACGATAGCTGCTCAGGAGTAAACTACATGGAAGCAGAGGGCTGGGCTAGTGCTACTGGCAGAGCAGATATTTCTGGCTTGACTGTTGGTTTTTGGAAGCATGATGGCTAGGTGGATATAATTCTCTTAAAGGACTGAGGCAATATGGCAGGATGGCAAAGCCCAGTTTCTGGTCAAGGTGCTGGCTTTGGAGCCTCTGAACATTGCCCAAGTGAAGGCCCCATTAAAGGGAGTTAGGAGTCCATGAGACCGTGTTCTTCTCTTTGGGGAAGGCAAATTGAGCTCCATGGTTCTGGAGAATATTGTCTGTCCAGGGGTCTCTGCTACTTCCCCCCTTTAGGGTTGGTGAAATAGTTCTGCCTTCTGCATGCTCAAGGGGTTAAGTAGCAAATTATGCAGGATCGGACATGAGCAAACTGAAACTAATCTCGCAGATTCCAGTGGCTGGTTGGCACTTTATTGAGGTCAAGACCCTGGAATGCATTCTTCTTTGTCTTATTTATTTATTTATTTATTTATTTATTTATTTATTTATTTATTTTAATGTGGAAGTCAGTATGTTGATGAGGGTCTCAGCAGTGAGGTTGCATGTTGTGAAGCAGACTACACATTAGATGTTTCAGACAAGTTCATTAATGGCATTATTCCAGTTGACAGAACAGCACTTGCTTAGAGCTGCCAGATTTGATGCTGCAAAGGAAACACACCACTTTGGAAATAAATTACACTTTGTATCAACCAAATGACATATTAATCTTTTCCACCACTGAAGCAGGAGAGAGAACGCACAGTGAATGTTAACACAGCATTGCGTGGGTACCCATATGCAGTTTCCACTTTCTCAATATTCATGGGTATGGAATTCAAAACTGTCTTGAGTGAAAGTTGAACTTGTTGTAATATTTATAACAGATTTTCTTTTGTGACCTAGTTATAAGAACTTGAGAAGCTTACATATTCAACATTCTTTGGGTCACTGAGTATCCCAGATGAGGGGCATGCTGGAGGCAGCCAATCAATGTTTTTCTCTCAGCATTGATGTTTCTCTCCACCTCTCTCTCTCTCTCTCTCTTTCTCTCTCTCTCTCTCTCTCTCTCAGATCAATAAAAAATATTAAAACATGTCAATGTCTAATCTAATTCACCCCTCCCACCATACCCATTAAAAAGAAAAGGAGGCACAGAGGATTGTTGTTGTGTTTAAATGTTTAATTGTGGCGGAGAAAATGTAATGAGATGCCATATGAAAATGCTGTATTCAGTTGAATAGTGTTTAGTATTTTCACATTGGTGTGCACAGATGTCCAGAATGTTTTTCATCTTGCAACTGAAACTCTTTATCCATTAAACAACACCCTCCCTACCCCCAAGGTCCCTGGTAACCACCATTCTCCTTTGTGTTATGAATTTGACTACTCCAGATACCTCATAGCAGTAGAAACATAGTATTTGTCTTTTTATGACTGGCTTCTTTTACTTGAATAAGGTCCACAAAGTTCATTCATGTGGTAGCGTGTGACAGGGTTCCCTTCCTGTTTAAGGCTAATATTCCACTGTATGTGTATACCACATAGTGGTTGCCTCTGTTTACATTCCCACTAACAGTGCACAAATGCTCTCCATATCCTTGCTAAAACTTGTTATTTTCTGTTTGTCTGTTTGCTTTTTTATAGTAGCTAGCTATTATAGATGTGAAGTGATAACTCATAGTTTTGATTTGAATGTCTCTAATGATTAGTGATAAGCTTTAGTAGCGGAGTTAAGACATGGTTTCATGGTATAAATTAATAAGTGTGTCTGGGCATCATTAGCATTTGTAAGCTTGGTGAGCTGCTGGAAGAGTTAGAGACCTTACCTTGGGAATGCAAGAGTCTGTGGGGTTTACTGTCAGAACAGTTTGTGGTATTTTCTTGAGACCTTGGGTTTGAATGAATTTGTATTAAAATAATATGAGTTTATGTAGTTTGGTTTGCAAGCCTTGTTCGTCTTGTAGATGGTGGTTTGACTCTTCTATTTGCCAGAGTTGCCTTCTCATGCCTCACCTGATGGTCTGTACAGCAATCAGCAGCCAGGTGCCTAATTTTCACAGTTACTGTCATAACTGTAGTCCTTGACAAAGTTCCTGGCTCACAGTAAGTGCTGATTAAATTGTGGCAGTTAAGTAGCAGTGGTAGTAATAGTATGGTAATAGTATATGGGTAAAGTATCACTCATGGAGATAATGATGGTTGTAGCACCTAAATTTTCTGAATTCTATACTTCTGACTAATCCAATTACCATTGCCCTGGAGTAGGAATTCATTCCTTCTTAGATCATTCCCTCCTCTCCCACCCTGTCCAACCACAACGCCACTGACAATGACATGCCTAAAACCTGAGTCTGAGCCAGTCACTCTCCTATTTACAACCCCCCTTGGCTCTCCCTTGACCTCAGTACAAAGTCTAGGATCCTTAATGTTCTGCAATGGGCTTCCTTCTCAGTCTCTGCCCAGGTTTCCAGCTTCCCCTCCTACCACTCCCTGCCAGAATTCCTTCAGAGCTCTCAGTTGCTTTAGTTTGGCAAAAATTAACATCAGACATCTCCTGAGGTATCATTTCCCTTAAAACTTTGATTTGTACACACTTATATAAAAGCATACATAAGAGATAGAAGGTATCATATCATTTATGCTGTATATTTTTTAATTTTCTCCTTTGTTTTGCTCCCCTCTCCCTTTTTCCATCTCCCCTTCCTTCCATCCCATGTCCATCTACCATCCTACCTCTGTAATAACATCACATTGATAACATATCACATTAATCTATACTAATAAAAAGGTAATATGCTAATTAGACTGGATAGACAGGACATCTTTGCAGACGTCCTTCTGGACAAAGCCATAGTGGTGGGGGCAAGGCAGAGGTGGTTAGGGGTGATCAGGCCAGCAGGGGAGAGCAGTTAGGAGCCATCAGGCTGGCAGTGGAGAGCATTTAGGGGTGAGCAGGCTGGCAGGCAGAGGTGGTTAGGGGCAATCAGGCCAGCAGGCAGAGGCGAATAGGGGCAATCAGGCAGGCAGGCAGAAGGGTTAGGGGTGATCAGGCAGGCAGGTAGAGTGGTTATGGGCAATCAGGCAGGCAGGCAGGTGAGCAGTTAGGAGCCAGCAGTCCCAAATTGTGAGAGAAATGTCCAACTGCCAGTTTAGGCCCAATCCCGCATAAACTGGTAGTCGGACATCCCTAAGGGGTCCTGGATTGGAGAAGGTGCAGGCCAGGCTGAGGAATCCCCCCTCCCCTGCATGAATTTCATGCACTGGGCCTTTAGTAATATATAAATATACATTGTTATGTATTTCCATACATATGCTTGTGTGTACATGCTACTGGATTTCACCAATTTCCAATGTTAATTTTTTGCCACACTTAAAACCTCTTAAACATCTCTAGCCTTTTTTTAGGGGACATATTTGGAAAATATGTCACTATGTCCCCAAGTCACCTCTTTTCCCTGACTCAGTTACTGAACTGAAGGACCTAGTAACTGCATGACCTTCATATTTTTAATGTGAAAGTCCCATTGTCATTTCTGCCACTTCAGATGGGAGTGTTAAGAAGAGGTCACTGGCAAATTACTGACTCTGGATGAACAATTTGCTCATAATTAAAAAGCCTGATGAAATTCTCTCTGGAAAATGAACTCATTCAAATGGGAGATAATTTAAGCTCGCCCACACAGGACATTTTCTTCTCTATTTCTCCTTCATCCAGTACATACAATTTTTATTTATTCTTGTGATATAAATTGAATTTGACAGCAGCCAAGAACTTTTTTTCCCATTCAAACCATAAAATTATTACGTTGTCTGAGTTAACACTGTGTTTTTCCTTTAGAAAAAGAATGAGTAGCACTTTCCCTAGAGTTACTGTCTGGCAGCAATGGAGGCTGAAGCAGAATTACTCCCTGCTGGGTTTTTGGAAAGAAAACACTGTCTCATTAAATTCACATGGGTCTCTTCGCGGGAAGGTTAGAGTTCAAGCCTAGTTCTGACACTCAACAGCTGGGTGACTGGACCAATATCTGAAACTTGGTTTTCTTGTCTGAAAAAATAATAGCAATTCCTGCTGTGTATCGGCTGTTCTAAGGATCAATTAAAGTAATAGTTATGGAAAAGTTGAATAACTGCAAATGCAATATGAGGCTGTCAATATTAATGCCTCCTGCTGCGGATGCACTGTGAGAAATGAATTCTTCCCTGCCAGGTTGCTAGATAGATCCACCTAGAGATGATGATCATTAAACAGAATATCATTAGAATAGAAAGGTCAGCACAACCTCGTCTCTTCTTTACTCAGAAACCCCCAATATGAAATGAGGAAACTAAGGCCCTGAGAGGTGAGTGCATTAAAGAAAGCACAGAGCTAGTCAGTGGCAGAACCAAGACTGGAGACTCCACTGCTTGTGTAGCATTCTTTCTCGGACACCCTGCTTAGAAGCTTGTTAAATGAATAGCAGTACTCTAGCAATTAGAACAGGAGGAGCAGGGAGAGACTGGACGTTCGTTCTACCTGCCCAGTTTAATTTATCCCTGGAAATTGACATTTCCATATCACTTGAGGTGGTATAAAAGAGAACTTAGACTAAATTGAAATGAAATGCCAAATTCTCAGGCACAGAGTTAAGCTACCCTCACACCCTGGACTGTACCCTGAGCTACCATAGTGATTAGGTAACCACAACAAGCCAATAATTGCATGGCACGTTGAACAATGCTTCCCAAGTAGAATTCTAGGGGCCACTTGTTCTAGGGGAGCTTTTCAAATAAAATAGGTACTTGTTGCACCCCCACAACCCCTCTTGGAGATGCATGATTTTTATACCTGTATTTTAAAGGTCCTAAGCAATGTCATAGCAAAGAGAAATGGTTTAAGGTTGCTTAAGGTTTAAACTGACACATTTATTTGTGCAGATAAAAATGTGTTTTTCCCCTTGAAACATCTATTACTGTCCCTGACTAGTTCCTTCTCTTACACCCAGAAGAAAAGAATATCATGAAATGCCAGTGTCTGTCTCCAGGAAGGGGCCTGGCACCACCCCTGCCTCATCTTGTGTAGCCTTGAGTAGAAGAGGCATAGGCTGCTAAGATTGGTTGGGTCTCAGAGAGTGCTTGGTTAGGACAGGGAGAAGAGCTCAATGCCAGGGCAAACTTAATGACCACTGACCAGCTGCAAATGCAGACATCTCTGCAGATGCCAAAATGAGCAGATGCCAATAGCCAGAAGCCAGATGCGATGATCTACGTCTCAGTGAACATCCATGTGGACAGAATACGTCCAGGTGCCTCCAGTACCTTGATATTTGAAATCTTCTCACCATTCCTCCTATAACTTCATGGAATTCAGAGTAAGCTAGATGGAGGGAATCTGAAATTGCCATTCAAACCCATAATTCATTGGGAAAAGCAGCAAGAATTGAACTAAGATTCATTCTTCACCTTTAGTCAAATGGGGGACTTGAGATAAAAATAAAGTTTGGACTTGGGAAAGTAAAGTGTAATTTTTTGCATCCCTGAGTTTGTGAACTGTGACAATATTGTGTCCACTATAAATGTTACATTAAGATTTTTTGCTACCACTATACTCACACACACAGTTATAGAAAATTAGCCACTTAACTAGTGAATGCATTAAAGTATGTTTAAACATCAATTTTGCATATTATTTATATAAAAATAAGGTATGACCCTGCTTATCAAGTTGTTCCTATACCAGCAACCCATAAGAACATGTAACAGATGTTCAAATGGGGACAGATGTGGACTATACAGTATTGATACATGAGGAAATTTAGAGAGAGAATCACTTAGGGAAGGAAGGACATTAAATTTATCAAGTAGACATAAAATGAATTAAGTTAGTAAGTTAAAACAATGAACAGGTTGACAAGACAGTGGAAAGACAGATACAAACGAAGCTTATAGGATGTCTTGCATTCCTTAAACTCTATGAATGAAGGGAACATCAGAGTTTCACCTGCTAGAGTTAAGTGTTCCATAATTCCTGAATTGCCATATACCATTCTTGATTACCCTGGCCCTGGGCCCTGCAACGTCTAATAATAATGTTAAAATAAGAAAAATGAGGTACAAATGCGGAATACAAGAGAGTGAAGTGATGTTTTAGAAGTGTCTCTCCATTGGGGAAAGTGTGAGAAAGATTTATGAGACACTTGACATGAACTATGTATGGACAGGGATGAATTTGAATGATTTATTAAAAGGTTAAGTTTTGACTCACCACTAGGAGGCTTTTATGAATAGTGTCTCCGTGTTATTTCTCCCGCTTCTTTGGTACATGGATGTCAATAAGTCAGGGAAAATATATATTTATGTTCTCCTGCCTAGTCTCCCAGTTGTGGTTGGCATCTGGAATGGAGTTGGGAATACAGAAGGTCTGAACAGTTCTAAGATGTTACTCCTGTACCGTTTGTTTGGGAAGTCATCACTTTTAGCAGCCTATTATTTTTGTTGGTTTCTTTATTTCTTACTTTCGTCCTGGAAGGCTGATATCATCTGGCTAGGGATGTATGATTAGATCCTGGAGTAAATGATTGAGTGTTTGAGTCCTGTGTGAGCTGATCTCTAGGGAGAGACTGTTACCCCAGCTCAACTAACCTGGGCTGCTGGGGATGCAGTTGAATTGAGTGCAGATGCTGCAGGAATGAATCTATCCATCAGAACCCATACAGGAATGAAGCTATATACATCAGATTTAATACATATTTGGTTTTGGAAATGCATGTAGTTTTCATGTCCATAAAGAAACCTGCAAGGAATTAATTCAATGGATAGATATGTAATTATCTGGGTATATTTTAATCTTGCCCACCCACTCCTAATTCAGCAAATTTGTTATTCACAATACAAATGTGAGTCTGAAATAAAATACTGTGATATCATATAAAGCTTAAGATATGATAATATTCTTCTTAAATTGTATTAAGGTCATCTTGATTCAGTATTTTAGGGAACTGTGTGCCTTCATGAAAATAACTAATCTTTTATTTTTAAAATTTTTACACAGGCAATCGCCTAGCCAGGGCATAGTCACCACACACACATTTCATAAATAAAGTTCAGCTAGATGATATTTAACAGTTTATCAGTGAAAATGCTATGTTCCCACTTAAGTCAACTGTGAAACCTACTAAGGAATAATTTTGAATCTAACTTGTTTCCAGCATTTGTGCAAATGAGAACTACAAACCTGCTTATTTACTGCAGAGAGAGACTTAAACATATTTTGCAACAAAATATTAACAGATAAAAGTCTTGAAACCTCTCTGCTGGTGTAGTTCAGTGGTTGAGTGTGGACCTATGAACCAGGAGGTCATGGTCCAATTCCCTATCAGGGCACATGCCTAGGTTGCAAACTCAGTCCTTAGTAGGGGGCAAAATCTATCTATCTATCTATCTATCTATCTATCTATCTATCTATCTATCTAAAAAAAGTCTTAAAACCAGCTTTAAAAAATCCCTGGGGAAACAGTCAATGAAGGCAGAGCATTCCTCAATCTAGTATCACTTCTAAACTGTTGGCATTTTTCAAATTCCCATTGTTTTTGTAGTTTCAGTTTTGCTGACACTTCAAACTCTCCACAGGAAATTACAATTTTGCAATATTGTGGATGTTAAATATTGTGGTTTTCAATGCCTCAAAAGTGTTGTGAATCAATGTTAAAAATGACTATAACAAAGGAGTGGACAATTATATACAATACAATATATAACATAAAGTATATTAGTTTAATGCAGAGTGGGGCAAAAATAAGTTTATAGTTGTTTGTATAGAAAATAATAAATAATTAATACATAATAATACAAGAATAAACTCTATTTTGCATACTCACAAGTATAAACTTAGTTTTGCCCCACTCTGCATATTTCTTATAAAAAGGACCTGATAAATTTAGGTTATATCTCAAAACACAGTGTTTATTGTTTTTCTTATTATGTGTACGGCAACATTATTTGAGGTGCTAAAGGAGCTTTGTGCTTATATCACCTGGTAGTTCTCTGGGAAAGGTCTGGGTTGGTAATCAGGTGAGGAAGATGGTGGGGGATGAAAGGGGAACATCCGTAATACTTTCAACAATAAAGATTTTAAAAAAAGAAATTGGAATTTCCTCTATTTCCAGGTAGTTATCCTATGCTCAGGCAGAGCTGGGTCTATCTACCATGGGGATAGGCTGAGAATCAAGAAGGAAGAAGTGAAAGGGAGACTTTTCAATCCCATAATTTTTTTGACAATTTTCTATGGCTTTGTTGTCTAATAAAGTAGCCACTAATCACAAGTAGCTAATTAAATTGAAATTAATTTAAAAATTAAAAATTCACCTCATTTTATTTGTACTCATCATATTTCATGTGCTTAATAGTCACATGTGTTTGGATTATAGTGTGCTTTACTATAGAACTATTCCATTGTCACAGAAAGTTTTTTTAAAACTGTCTTTTAAATCTGCATTGATGTGTGGTTGATACATAAAAATCTATATATATTTAATTTATACAACGCTATGAAATTGGGAATAAGGACACATCTGTGCTATTACTCTACACTATAGAATGTGGGCAAACCTGGAGGCCGGTTCTCAAAGGATGAAATGGATTTTACATACTTTCATTTTAGGATAAAGTTAATAAAAATGTGGTTAATTTGAGACATCAACATAAACTTATGAACTCCTCTCTCTTAAGGAATCTCTCCTCTGTCACCTAGAGCTTTCAGCAGGCTCTCCTCTGTTCTTCTAGCTGCCTGCCAGTAATGGTATGTAACAATGTCATGTGCACCTCTGGTCCAGATTTGGGCCCGTTATATAATTTTGTACTAAAGAAACTCCTATATCTTATGGATCAGTTTTGCATCTTGAAGCAGAAAATATCAAGATGAGTCTAAGTCATTTTGTTTTTGGGGAAGAACATGAGCCTGCAAAGAGGACCCCTAGTGGACAGTCATGATGTGAGAAAAAAGAAACAATGATTACAGTCAGTCATTAGGGTTCAATTGAATCTTTTGACTGATTCATGAATTAATGATAAAGCAAAATAGGAGCGGTAACACAAGATGGGTTAAAGACGAGTTTTTCAATATTTTCACAAATATGCTATATATGGAGAAACCTAAATTCTGTGAGTAATATGCTAGAGTTCAGAACAACAATAAGATTACCAACCACAAATGATGGACAAATGAAAAATGAGAGTTCTGAACAGAGGGTATGGGATACTTTGTAAAGTATATGATTGTCTATACACCTGAAACTAATACAAGCTAGCATTAAGTGTAAATTTAAGTTAAAAGTAAAATAAATTAAAAAAACTAATGTGTATGGAATACAGTGAGACACAGAGAAGGAAATAGTGAACTTCAGAGAAGTTGACAAAAACTTACAGAGTTGTTGATACTTTGTGTCTGAACCCTAAAGAACAAACTGACATCCTCTGTTCTATTAGTGGGGAGTTTTGCAAAGATGTGGAAGCAAGAAATGTAGGATACCTTTGAGGAACTGCAACTCTTTGGAAAGCCTACGGTATAGAATACCAAGAGGAATGCAATGAGATATTTTGCAGATCGTGGCAGACCTCAAATGCTGGTGCAAAGCAACTGGTATTTACAAGACAAGAATTCCATTGTTGTAAAGTAAATAGATTTAATTGACTTTTAATATTTGCACATTCAAGCCATGTTTTAACCTCAAACCATAAAATCCCCAAATCATTATTTATCCTGTTCATTGCAAACAGATAAAAGAACAATATTCATCTCAGATTTTAAGAAACCTAGAGGGTACGCAGGCCATGAATTTAAATTTTAAAGAAATCAATATGAGCTCTCCCACTGATGGAGTTGCAGACAATTCAAATTAGCTTCAGCTAAAAACAAATAAAATCAATTATGTATCACAGGCTAACTTTATGAGAAACTCTTCTTTTCTTTAGGTAATGTAGGAACTACTGAGGCCTACCACTCAGCAATGGACTAACAGTAGGCAGCATTCCTTCTGTTCTGAGAGAGATGCATGATCAAGCCAGATTGCATAATTTATTTTTTAAAATATATTATTGATTTCAGAGAGGAAGAGAGATGGAGAAAGAGATAAAAACAACAATGATGAAAAAGAATCATTCGGTTCTGAGAGAGATGCATGATCAAGCCAGATTGCATAATTTATTGATTTCAGAGAGGAAGAGAGATGGAGAAAGAGATAAAAACAACAATGATGAAAAAGAATCATTGATCAGCTGTCTGATTTCACCAGCTGGACGGATTTCATAATTTCCTAAGCCCTAAATGATTTTCACCAATCACCATGGCATTGTTTTGTTAGTTGGCTTTTATGTTTCATTGTGGTAGAAACTTGTTCCAAAATGAAAGGTGTATTTGTAACCGTTTGCCACTGTAATGAATACTTTGTGGTTTAAAACAACACAGACCTATGGACTTGCAGTTCTGGAGGTCAGAGGTCGGAAGTCAGTTTCATTTGGGTTAAAAGTCAAGGTGTAGCAGGACTGTTTCCTTGTGGAGGCGCTGAGGGGAGAAGGCATCCTTGCTTCTTCAGCTTCTAGTCTTTATTCTTTGACGGTGGTTTCTTCCTCCATTTTCAAAGGACATCATTTTTTAAAACTTGTTAAGGTCAGAATGTAGTCTGTCTGGGTGAATGTTTCATTTAGATTTGAGAAGAATGTGTATGTTGCTATTGTTGAATGAAGTAATCTGTAAAAGTCAATTATATCTAGTAAATTGAAGATGCTATTAAGGTCAACTATGTCTTTATTTCTCTTTTAATTTTAGTTTTCTGACTGTTGGATCTGTTCATTTTTAATAGAGGGTGACATTTCCAACTATCATAGTGGATTCATCTATTTCTCCTTGCCCTTCTATCAGGTTTTGCATTTCTTTGGTGCTGTTACTGTTTTGAATAAACTGTTATGTGTTACATCAATTAAGAGTAATAAAAATCAATGTTTATCTTATTCCTTCCTCAATTCTTTTTTTCTTTATGTACATCCAAACTTCTGAATTAGATCATTTTTTCTTCTCTCTGAAGAACTTTTAAAAAAAATTATTGATTTCATAGAGGAAAAGAGAGGGAGAGAGAGATAGAAACATCAACAATGAGAGAGAATCATTGAGTGGCTGCCTTCTGCGTGATCTGAGATTGAGCCCACAACTCACGCATGTGCCCTCACCAGGAATTGAACTATAAACTCCTGGTTCATGGGTCGATGCTCACCATCATTTTCAATATTCTTTTTCTTCACTTAACCTGTTGTCCATAAGTGGAAATAATACTTCGTATACCATCAGTTGAAAGTACAGTGGGGCTCTCATCTCTTTTATTTGGATATTACACTTCTAGTATTATAGTCTAAGAATAAATTGTTTCAATGTCACAGTATCGACTCATATTGAGTTTACTGTCAGCTTTTGTCTAGGCCTTTTTTTTGCATAAATGGCAATTACTTAATAACTTAATCATGTTATACTTGTGTATTTGATTTTTAGTCTCAGTGGATTGTTTACATTTATCTTCATTGAATCTCATCATGGTAATTTGGCCTGTCTTACAAGGCTGCTGAGATGTTTGATTCTATTGTCCTTGGTAGCATCCTCCTAATTTGCTTGATAATCTTGTCTTCTGAATTTTTTCCCAGTGGTTGATTAAAAAAATTGACCAGCAAAGAACAAGCACAGACATATTTGTAATCCAACTGGATATAAATATGTTAATTAACACTCTAAATGTGGTCATTTATTCATCCTCTCATATTATTATGCCATGTTAATAATATAACATGAAAGACACAATAGACATCCTGATGGAACATTAGTTAAGGGTATTTACTTTCTCCTAGTCTTATTGGACTTTCAAAATAAGGATTGTTTCAAATAGAATTTTTTTTCCAGTGAACACTGGAACTCTACTTCTTCATACTTTTTAAAAAATGCAAGTATAAGTAACTACAAATTTCTTTTGTTTTCAGAGTCTGTGTTTGTGTTCAAAGATGCTCTATTAGTTTTCTGTTTTGGAAAATTAGAATATATCATATCTAATGTCAAATAAAATTGATTCTTTTTAGGATGTAAAACCTTGATGAAGAAAGTTTAGATTAAGAAATAGAACTATTTGGAATTCTGATTTCCAACAGTTGTTGTTTTACTTGTTTTTATCTATAGACATATTCATACTCACATCCACATCTAAACACAAAATGACTTCTTTTGCATTAACAGCTAATTTTTTTTTTTGCCCAAATTCACTCAGATTGGCCAGTGGTTGTCTCAGTGGAACAGTTGGGAGCTTCAGTGGTAGTGTCAATGGATGCAGGGTCCAAATAAGGTCAACGTTCTTCTTTATAAAGCACTTGACTCCTCATACTTACTATTGCATGAAATGTGAGATTTCCAAATTTCACTTGATATCTTTTTTCATTAGTTGTTTTTTGTTACCCTCCCCCCCTCCATGTTAACCCCCTCTCCACCACGTTTAGTGAAATGCAACTGTTTAGTCTGAGAGACTTCGGTCCAGGCACCAGCTTTGACTCTGCTAGCTGACTGACCTTGGGCCAATGAACCTTTCTGAGTTTTTTTTTTTTTTAAAACTCATCTCTGATAATAATACTGATTTTAGGAATTTTGTGAAGGTAAAGTGAAATAACATATGCAAAGTATGTAGCAGAGTTGGGGGCACCTAACAAGAGCTCGATAGTAGTTTGTTTCCTTTCTCTTCCTCTCTCACAGCAAATTCATAACTTCAGATTTCCTTGTCTAAATAGACCATCAGTATAAGTTCCATTACAGATGTACTCATATTAATCGCACTTCATAATTGCTGTTGTGCTTTACTTGTAGTTGTAATAAAATTCCTCATATAAATGATATCAATAATCACTGCTGCAATTACCCATATAAATCTACCACTACCTAGTCTATACTAGTGGCTCAGCTCTGAAGAGCTCACACAGATTGATGATTACCAGCCAAAGTCAAAAGAAAGGTTGTCATGTCTTCTCAGTTGCCACAATTGGGTCGTGATTGCTTAGTCAGTCTTGCTGTTCCTTGGGAGGAATGAGAGCTTTGGCTATGCAATTTGGTTAAAATACCTTTCCCCCGTCTTCTGCATATCCTCTGGCAACCTTTTTTAAAAATGTATTTTATTGATTAGTTTTACAGAGAGAAAGGGAGAGGAATAAAGAGTTAGAAACATTGATGAGAGAGAAACATTGATTAGCTGCCTCCTGCACAACCTACTGAGGTTGCGTCTGCAACCAAGGTACATGCCCTTGACTGGAATCAAACCTCGGACTTTCAGTCCGGTGGCTGACACTTTATCCACTGAGCCAAACCCGTTAGAGAGGCAACCTTTTCTATACCTTCTCATGTAAGCTTTCTCTTTTCTTATTGATTTAATAACACATAGTAAGACTAATGTTATAGAGGTAAGTCACAAATGAATAATGGAGGGCTCTGAATATCAGGCTAAGGAGATATTTGATTTTTTACATAATGGAGAATAAAGCGTTAGAGAAAGTTTTGTGGCATGCATAAAAGTGTTTTGGAGATAGGCTAAAGATCTTATCTGAGTAGCAGAAATGAGATGAAAAGAGATTCAAAAATGTGAATGGTGTTACAAAGGGAATTTCATTCATGCACTTATTAATTCAGTTTTCAGAAAAATAATTAGGCCTGGTGCTATGATTGACATGGAAGTTACTTATTCCAGTGATTAAGATGTGTTCCTTGCTTTGCTTTAGAGCAGCAGCTTTCAATTGAATTTTTAAAACATGCAATACCTGACTACTTAGAAGCATGGACCTCTTTTTTCTTAGATTGTCAAATAAAAAACTATAACACTCAACACACAATAGTCATCTGGTGTGAACGAATCGAAATTATACCTATTGTTTTTTATCAGATTGGCAAAAAATATATTTTTTTGGTGTGCCGCAGAATTTTGTAATTAGTTGATATGTGCCATGTGATTAAAAGGGTTTGAACATTGTGGCTTTAGAGTTGTGTGAAGCGGAGGTAAGATGTAAATGTGTTAACAGAGGTTAAGACAGGCTGCTATTATGGGGACAAATGAGAGCATACTTCAGCCTGTAGCAGGGCTCATAGAGTGGTCTAAATATTTCTTCTGTTAAAACTTTGTTTGAATCTGAAGTTTCAAACTATTTTTGACATCCAGAATTATGAAAAAAAATAATTAAATACTTCTCTTACGTAGCCCATGCCTTTTCGTCAGCAGACTTAAAATGAAAGCAGTAGTGTCCAGCATATACTTGAGAAGTATCCTCCTGCTGTGCAGTGCATTACCACCCTTCACTGTGTTCTGAATGTGTGTGTGCGGGTGTTGCTTCTTTTTATTTCAGTCTCTCCAATGTCTAGCAGAATGCCCGGCACCAAGCAGGTGCTCAAGGAATCACTAGAGGAATGTCTTCGTTGCATCAGTGCAGCAACAATGGCCTGTGGTCCCTCTTTGATTTTCTGCTCTCCCCATATGAATGGTATATTTAAAAGAGACTTTCCTGCGTCACCCCAATAAATTTAATTAAAAAAGAAAAAGATCTGTCAGCTCTATTGCCTTATTCAGTTCTTCCCACCATGGTCAAGGCTCAGGCCTTGAAAGACAAACTAGATCTTTTTAGGTTAATGTATCTCAGTTGCAAAATACCGGTCCCTGACCGGCATTCTTGCCACAGCTTTCCATATGAATGTTAAATAGGCAACGATGCTGCTGTGTAATTACAGTGCTTAAGGTGATCGGGAATAAATTGGCACTCCAATTACAGATGCACGGAAGAGACACCAGTATATCACAGTCGGCCCATTAATTTCTAAAGTGGTTCAGGCCATCTCACTATTTTGGTGACATTCCTTATTTGCGGCCTCAATGAATCACCCTGAATTGTGGTGCCTCAAAATTAACAAGCTGAAGGACATTTTTTTAAAACATAAAATATCATAAGTTATTTTTTCTTAAAGGAGGACAAATAAAGGCAGCAGGAAGCTAGGGAATGCAGTTAAGTTCTGTAACTCTGTATAGGATTTTGAACAACTGGAACATTTGGATTCTGATGGGCTTTATTTTTATCCTTTCTTTTATAAAGAATAATTTGCCCTCCATATACTTGAACTAAAATCATGCACTTTTGAGACCAAAGCTGTCAAAATTAAATTTGGAAAGTAATATTATTCAATGTTTAATTTTTGTTTTTTGATGGATGTCTATTTGAGTTTGTCAGGCCTAAATGTCGCCTTTCACATAAAAGCAGCCAAAGAGGTATCCTGAATATTTCAAAAAATACCTCTTTAATGGTTATAGGTTGTTATACTTTATAGGTTGAAATTATCACCAATATGCTTTCTGAAAATTTTCTAGATATCTGATTCCTGAGTTCCAGTAAAAGATGACATTCATTTGATTCTGATTACAAATCATTATTAATACCATTTTTTTCTGGTTACAACTATATCTAGGGACATGATCAATCTAGTAATTAAAATAAAGAAACCTATAATTGACCAATAGGCAATGAGCTCTCCCACTATTCCATGGATTCCTTAACAGTGAGAGCTATGTCTTATTCATGGTGCAGGTGCTTGGCATGTGGACAGTGCTGACTACATATTTATTGAGTGAATATTAATGACTGGGCCTAAAACTTAATTTAACAACTCATAGCACTTAATCTTATCTAATAAAAGAGTAATATTGAAATTGACCATTTCTACGGGACACCTCAGTCCCGCCCACCAGCCAATCAGAGCAGCTGTATGCAAATTAACCCAGCCAAGATGGAGGCTGACAGTCACGGAGCTAGAGTAAACAGCAGGCTTCTGTTGCACCAGCAGTAAACTGTCTGCCTAGGCCAGTTGGGCCTCTCTCTGCTCACGGCAACATAGTTGCAATTATAGAAGCCAGGGGCTGAACCAAAGAGGAGACTTCCGTTGCACCAGTATTGGAGGAAACTGCCTGCCTAGGCCGGCTGGGGCTCTCTCTGCTCACGGCAACATTCTTTCAATTATAGAAGCCACAGAGCTGAAGCCAATAGGAGGCTTCGTTACCTGCCTAGGCCTTAGCTTAAAGCAACAGTTTCAATTATAGAAGATAAATAGACCCCAGAACCTGCTTCCAGCCAGCCTTGTTGGGACATTAGGTCAATGCGAGCTGTGGGCAGCCTGAAAGCCTGAAAATGGCCCTCAAACCCGCACCCAGGCTGCCCAGGTACTCTAGTAGGGACCCAAAACCTGAAGGGACTGTGGGCAGCCTGAAAATGGCCCTCAACCCCTCACCCAGGCTGGCCACACCCAATGGGGTGAGGGTCCACACTGGGGGGGGCCTTGCCCAGCCTGCAAACAGCAATCAGCCCCTCCCCCAGGCTGGCCAGGCACACCAGCAGTTGAACATCCCCTGAGGGGTCCCAGATTGTGAGAGGGCACAGACCAGGCTGAGGGACACCCTGAATGCACAAATTTTTGTGTACGGGGCCCCTAGTATACATATAAAGAAGGTTGAGAAATATTTTGGGGAAAAGGTGACATGATAATTTCAGATTGGGTAGCTTATTTTCTAAAAATAAATTTTTATTATATAAAAAATACATAGAAATCATGGAAGTGTTTTTTATAAAAATAAAATGCTACAGGTAAGGACAAAGTCTGCTGGAATCTTAACTAATAAAAGAATAATATTGAAATTGACCATTTCTTCGGGACACCCAACGCCAATCAGCGATTGTATGCAAATTAGCCCAGCCAACACGGCGGCAGCCACACATGGAGTAAACGGCAGCTTCCATTGCAGCAAAAGTGAAAGTGAAACTGGCTCGCTTATCCTTGCCTGAAAGCAAAACATGTTTGCAACAATGTATAAATCATAGAATCCTCCAGAGCTGAAGGAAACAGCAGGCCAGGCCTGAGTCTAAGATTAATAATATTGTTTCATTATAGAGGCTGCGAGGTGAAGCAGAGGGAAGGCTTCATTACTAAGTCTGCCTTAAAGGAACAGCATCAATTATAGAAGATAAACAAACCCCAGAACCTGCGTCCAGCCAGCCTTACTGGGACATTGGGTCAATGGGAGCTGTGGGCAGCCTTAAAGCCCCTTACCCAGGCTGGTCAGGCACCCCAGCAGGTGGACATCCCCCGAAGGGTCCCAGACTGTGAGAGGGCACAGGCCAGGCTAAGGGACCTCCCGAGTGCACAGAGTGGCAGCAGGGCAGAACAGCGCAGGACCCAGGACTGGCAAGTGGGAAAGAGGCGGCAGGGTTGGCGGCCTGCTTGGTGGCTCCCCAGGCTCTTTGTGGGGCCCCGGGGAGCAGGAAAGAGGCAGTGGGGGTCGAGGGCCTGCTTGTTGGCTCCTCAGGCCCTTTGAGGGGCATCAGGGAGTGGGAAAGAGGCAGTGGGGGTTCAGTGGCCTGCTTGGTGGGCTTCCCAGGCTCCTTGCAGGGCACCCGGGAGCGGGAAAGCAATGCGGCGGGACGGGGAGCGGGAAAGAGGCGGCGGGGGGGTCTCGGCCTGCTTGGTGGCTGCCCAGGACCTTTGCGGGGCACCGGGGAGCAGGAAAGCAAGGCTGCAGGGGCTGGGGTCCTGCTTGGCGACTCCCCAGACCCCTTAGTGGCACCGAGGGGTGGGAAAGGAAGGCAGCAGGGGACGGGTGAGTGGGAAAGAGTCAGCGGCCTGCTTGGCGGCTCCCCAGGCCCTTTGATGGGCACTGGGGAGCGGGAAAGCAAGCTCTTGGGGGCTAGGGGCCTGCTTGGCAGCTTCCCAGGTCCCTTCTGGGGATCAGGGAGCAGGAAAAGGCTGGCCTGACCATGAGGCGGGGTTTTCCCCGCTTTCTGGTGGCTGGAGGAAGATGGGCAGTAGGCAAGCTTGGGAGGCAGGCAGCACCCAGTCCTGGCCACAGCTCAAAAAAGAGAACAACATGCAGGGGAGGGCAAGAGTCTGAGAGATCAACATAGAGGGGGTGCCTGCTCCAAGCCTGGGGCAGGTCCCCAGTAGGTAGACACACGCAGGAGGACTGCTCCAAGCCTCAGATGCGGCTGGGGGCAGGTCCCCAGTGGCGACACACACACACAAACACACACACACACACACACACACACACAAGGCGCCTGGCAGAGTGGGGCCATCATAGGACATCCACTGAGGGGTTCCAGACTGTGAGAGGGGGCAGGCTGGGCTGAGAGACCACCCCCGCCCCCGTGCATGAATTTTGTGTACCGGGCCCCTAGTCATTTATATAACAGATAGTTTTATGTGGTGAAAACTTGTAGAAATTCTTTTATTATAGAACTTATTGTATAACCTTTAAAAATTGAAAGTCTTCTAGAGGTATTTTTTCTTTTTGTTAACATTTTTAATATAATATTTCAAACTTACACATAAGTGAAGAAATATATTGGGACCCTCCATGTAGCCATCAATGGTCTGAACAATTGTTAATACATAGCCCATGTAGTTTCATTTATTCTCCCCCACCCCTGTTTGCTCTCCACCACTGGATTAATTTGAAGTACTACCCAATATTATATTATTTTATCTATATATTAGAGGCCAGGTGCATGAGATTCATGCACTGAGGAGGAGGTGTCCCCTTGGCCTTGCACCCTCTCGTAGTTTGGGAGCCCTCAGTTGGACATCCTTAGCACTGCCATCCTTAACACTGTCATCCTTAGGACTGCTGCAGAGGCGGGAGAGGCTCCTGCTGCACTTGCCAGCCATGAGCCCGGCTTCTGGAGTTCTGATTGAGTGGCCCCCCCTCTTGTGGAAGTGCACTATCAGGGGGAAGCTCCTGCACTAAGCGTCTGCCCCTGGTGGTCAGTGCGTGTCATAGCGACTGGCCATTCTGCTGTTCGGTCGATTTGTATATTACCCTTTTATTAATTCTATAGATACTTCAGCATGAATCTCTATAAGATAAAGACCTTTAAAACATAACCAACATTAGAAAAAGGGACTACTATACTATGCTATAGTTTTAGTTTAAAAATTGCATACAACTTTTGAAATATGTCATCTTATTTATCTCAATTCCCCCCACATTTGAACCACAATTATGTGCAAGGTACTGTGCTAGGCACTACACTCCTTCCTCGAGGCTTTATAGAAGTTAACATTTTAAATTTAGGGTTTGCTAAAGATAATTCAAAATAGGAAAGATAGCTCTTAAGATAATATAGCTAATTTGATCAAAATGGCTAAAATGAATCAGTAATCAAAACCTACACTACTTATTTTAATGACATCACCCTCTACCCCTACTTAGCTGTGACTCTTCTGGATCAGTGGCTATATCTAAACCATTACCTATCATAGTCCTTGGTGTATAGTAAGTGATAAATAAATATTTCATAAATGATCAAACTGTGAAAAAATAAGAATAAGAATAAAAATTTTGAACAGTGAAGTCTAAAGTATATGGTTATTATACAAACACTGATTTTTTTTTAGACAAAACATGAAAAATATAAAGATTTAAGTCAGCAGGGTTTGCTTCTAACAGTTACGTTTACTTAAAGAGACCAAGATGAAGGAGGAAAGACCCATGAAGGTGGATGAAGAAGGTTTATGCTCATTAAAGATTTACTCCATTTAACAGTTTGATGGACTATGGACTGTATGTGCCATATTTTACAGACCCACATCGTGTTTCTGGCTGTGCGATTTCCTTGAGAAATTTTGACAAGTCTTTTAAATTGTAGCTGAAGCAATCAAGCAAAGGACAGTTCAAAAAGGGTCAGTGTCATTTTTTTGCCATATTGAATGTTTTTCAAAATAGACTACACATTTCTAAAGGTGGCAGTATGATTATTAACGAGGAAATTTGAGACAAAGTTTCAGTTAAATTCTCAACTAGTTTTCTGTTCTTGAGTATTTCTGGTAGTTGATACTTTCGAGCTGCGAGCTAGTACTTTATAGTACATGAAATACTAAAATCTTATGCGTTAGGTATTAGTATACAAATTTTGCAGACAAAGAAACTGAATCTTTTTTATTTTATTTTTAATTTTCTTTATTGTTATTACATATGTGTCCTTATCCCCACATTACCACCCATTCCCCACACTCATGCCCTCACCTCCCTGTTGTCTGTGTCCATTGGTTAGGCCTATATGCTTGCATATAAGTCCTTTGGTTGATCTCTCCCCCTTACCCTTACTCTGCCCTACCTTCCCTCTGAGGTTTGATGATTTGATAGATGCTTCTCTGTTTCTGGATCTGATTTTGTTCATCAGTTTATGTTGTTTATTATATTCCACAAATGAGTGAGATCATGTGATATTTATCTTTCTCTGACTGACTTATTTCATTTAGCATAATGCTTTCCAATTCCACCCATGCTGTTGCAAATGGTAAGAATTCCTTCTTTTTTACCGCAGTGTAGTATTCCATTGTGTAGATGTACCACAGTTTTTTAATCCACTCATCTACTGATGGGCACTTAGGCTGTTTCCAAATGTTAGCTATGGTGAATTGTGCTGCTATGAACATTAGGGGTGCATATGTCCTTTCTGATTGGTGTTTCCAGTTTCTTGGGATATATTCCTAGAAGTGGGGTCACTGGGTACAAAAAAAAGGCTAAGGGAGTTTATCACCACCAAGCCAGCAATGCAAGAAATTCTGTAGGGACTGGTGTAAAAAGAAGAAATAAAAAGCTAAGAAAGAAAACAGGCACAAAAATAAAAATGACTACAAACAAGTACCTTTCAATAATAACTTTAAACGTAAATGGACTTCTAGGAATATATCCCAAGAAACTGAATCTTAGAGAAATTGGGGCATTTGCTTAGAAACACATTTATAGTAATGAACCCAGGGCTCAAACAGTTATGTAGGTAGAGTGCAGGAGATTTGTCTTGGTGCAGCGGCTAATGCAATGCTGTGAGTGCACTCCAGCAGTTCAGATCTTTCTGGCACACCAGGAAGATGGCAACGCCCGCCTGAGCCCCTTCTACAGCCACGTACACAGTACCCTGACCTTTCATTGGCTCCCTAAGATGGTGTTCCATGATTGGCCACCTTCACTATAAATACCACTGCATTTCCTCAATAAAGTTAGACCTGCGTCACAGAACCTGGTCTCCGGAGTCGTGCATGCAAGTGTCCTAGCGCTTAGGGGCTCCGCCGTCCTCACCCCTGGGAAATCTCCTGCTTCACAGTTACTCTCATTCCCTGAGACGTTAAGAGAGGGTCTGAGTTGGAATCTGATTTCTAAGGACCCCCCCATTGACTTGCTGTGTGTCTCTGAATCATTCTTAAATCTTTCCTTGATGCCCAGACGAGTTGATGCATATAGTAGGAGTTACCAAATCTCTGCAATTCGGGACATTAGTCCCCATAGTACTCAGAAGGGACCCTTTCTGCCTAAGATTTGATGAGAACATAGTTGTCAAGGGTTGCCAGTTTCTTTGAGTCAAGAAAATAGGTAGAAGACAAGTTTTATGAAATGGGTGGGAGTGGGGTATCTTATTTTGGATGAAGGAAGTTAACAAGGAACTCAGAGAGGTCTTAGAAAATACTTGAATAAAAATAAAAGAGAATTGGTCTAAAAATCAAAGAAATTAAGTGCGTTTTAGTGTGAAGTGAGAGGAGTGGGTGCCGTGTATTTGTCAGGAGAGGGTGGTTTGGAGAGGATGTGGTAGATATATATAACCATAATATTTCTGTATTTATATTTTGGATTCAGCCAAGGTCCTTACTTCATTCCCTCTGAGCTTCTAGGAATGAAGTATTAAATGAGGAGCAGGAAGTAGCAATGTCAGGGGTTAATAGGAGAGACAGAAGAAACAATGTGAAGAATATGGATTATGAAGCAGCATGAATGGGAAAAAGGAAATTCTTAGTAGAGAAAAGGTGTCTACTATTTGCCTCTGCATACTGGCAAGTATGGCTGGGATAATAGTTGTGCTGTTTTTTAAAAAGATATTGTTATTGATTTCAGAGAGGAAGGGAGAGGGAGAGAGAGATAGAAACATCAATGATGAGAGAGAATCACTGATCGGCTGCTTCCTGCATGCCCCCCAGTGGGGATTGAGCTGGCAACCCAGGCATATGTCCTTGATTGGAATTGAACCTGGAACCCTTTAGTCTGCAAGCTGATGCTCTATCCACTATGCAAACCAGCTAGGGCGACAGTTGTGCTCTTAACTGAGATGGAGGAACAGGAGGAACAGCACATTTCTAGGGAAATATGGAGGTTTTAGTGTTCATCCTGTTGAAGCTGAGGCATCTTTGGGCTACCCAGGAGAGATGATGGGCAGGTAGTGGGGTAACTGCATTGAGCAGATGACATGGACTAGGCATTAAGGGCCCATATTTGTGGAGGTTAAAAATCTCCCTAAACTAAGGAGCTCGCAAAGGGAGCATGAGTAGAGGGTGAGGTGATTTGGTTACTCTCATCGAAGTAGATGATATTGAGCCTGAGAGATGATAGTCTGCCTCTGTTCTGTCGTGTAGTTCATACCATGTGCCAACTGGAGTGTGAGGTTCTCATTACATGTAGAGGACACAATGTAAAAGAAGTAGAAACAGATAATTATAACTGGCGTGTTTCTGAGGAGAACGATGAGGACAGGGAAATAACATTAAACCAAGCCCTCTGAGAAGTAAAGCGCTAGCTCTTCAGCCTAGAGAAAAGAAAATCTCCAGGGATGTAATAATCACCCTCAAGCATTTGATGGGCCGTCACCAGGAAAGAGGACGTTGGCTTTTTGTGCATTTCCTGACTCAATGAAAGGAAGCATCTTCTGACCATTTGTACTCTCTGAAATTTAAAACAAGCTCCCTTTGGGAGGGGACTGGTTTCCTGTCACTATTTGTTTGAAAACAACCTATAGGGATGCTTTGGAGTGAACTTAAATGTCAGGAAATGGGTTAAAGATCAAAGGATATCATAAGTCTAAAAAAATAAAATTTTGTTATTTTTTTTTTGGTCAGGGAATGCCCCTTTGCTTAATAACTTTTTATTTCACTTTTGAATCTGGTTCAATGTAAGACTCCTACTTCCAAATAAGATTGCTCTTCTCTCACTGAATATGGTTATCTTCCTCTCTACCTTCTTTGGTCTTTGACCACAACAGTTCTCTTAATAATATTACAAATATAAGTTATTGAGAATTGAGAATCGTCTTTGCTCATAGTTGGAACAACGGTGCAGTGCATGTAGCCTACAGGTTAGCAGAGTCCAATTCTAATACTTCTGTGAAATCCCTGTCTCACAATAAGACAATCTAATTGTATCAGGACGGCAGTAATCCAGGAAGCCTAAAATAGGGCAGGGAGCTTGTACTTTCTTTATTTCACCAACTTTCTCTACTGCTTCCTATCACCTTTCTCATCTACCCTCATTGTGCTAATCTGGCTCCTCCAGAGTTGGAGGGGATTAGGAAGGAAATTGAGGTCAGAGTTATGTAATTATAGAGTGGTATCAATGACTATAGCCATCTGAGTCTATTCAGGAGCTAGAAATTACCCCGTAGGTTAAACAGAGTAAGTTTACTCTAAAGAATTATTAAGTATGATAAAAGAGCAATTGTAAGATAAAAAGAAACTATAAGGGCCCCCCAGAACTAAGGCACATCACTCAATGAAGGGCAGTTGGGAGAGGTTCAGGCCCTCTTGCAGGAGGAGGAATGGTCAGTTCACTGGATAGAGAGAAGTTTTCTGTTTGGCCAGCCTGCAGCCGGTGGGCGTTGCTGGCAAGCAATAGGCAACCCTCAGGAGTGCAAGCAGAATGGCAGGACAAAGGAGTCCCAGTGCAGGTGTAGGCAAGAGGTCTTTAGGACCTGTGGGCTGAGTGGGGCTCTGATTTGCAGTCGAGAGGCCTGTGGAATGGTTATAGCCTGGTAAGGCTCATGGTGTCAGAGGGACAGTAATCTGAGCTGGTGTGTGGGGCAGTGGTCTACTAGATGACATCGCACACATACTTCCCACCCCAGACTCTTAGGGGAAACTGCAGGACAGCCTCTTCCTGCCGTGTCCTTCCAACGCCCTGCACTGAGGAAGCTGAACATCCTTCTCACTTTAAAGGAGAAATGCTTAAAGGCACCGTGTTGTTCATCATAGAGCATGCCTCGTATACCGAAAGGTGCAGTCAAGGCTAAGACACAGTGAAATGGAAACTGACACAGTGACCATGAGATGTGGAAGATGCTAAACACTGATTAATTTTTCTCACCATGTGTTTTGTTTATTCTCTGGCGGGACCCCACCTGCTGTCTCTTGCTTCTTCCTGATGGTTGTTTATGACTCCCCTGTTGACCCTCTGCCTCTCAGTATTTTACTGCTGTGCTGCGTCACTTCTCACCTCCAGCCAAGCCTGGCTCTCAACTAACACTTTTGCTTTCAGGGGAAATGTAGACCTCTCAATGCAACCCTCTTCTAGCCACCACCTCTCATCCTCAGACTTTCAAGGAACAAGTCAGGTACCAATTCACAGGCCCTTCAAATTCTAGAATTTGAAGCCATCTGTCAAGAAACCCCCATCGTTTTGGAGAAACATCTTCTCTTATCCCTATATCCTTCCTTTCCCATGCACCTATGTACATGCATACAAAGACGGCACACTGACAACTCCCTCTAAACATTTATTTCCTTGCTGTCATTCTCATTAGTGTTCCCATGATGCAGCTTGGGTGTGCATGATGGGTGAATACTAGCAGAACAAATTTCATAATCTCATAGTATGTCCTGCCTATGAGGTCTGCCATCTCCCTAAGAGGTGAGTGCAGGTGCTTGGCCTTGAAAATTTTCTCCACCTTTGAGGTCTTAAGCTATAATGGAATGAAGGAAAAGTCACACTTTAACAACTTGAGAAAAGGATATCATTTCCATACGCCCACATGGTCACTATTCTCACTTTCATGTCTCTGTAGTTGAAAACACACATTTTAATTTTCTTCTCCAAAAATCTCACAAATCACAAATATTTATCAATTGGTAAATTGCGTTACCAATTCTCATACCTGAACATTTCTCTCATGATTTTAGGAGTGATTAGACTTTGCCTATTTTTTTAGTTTGGACACCAAAATCTCATTGTTTTCCCCTTAAATTTTCCCTTGAAGAAATCCATTACCATGCATTTGATTTTTCACTGGGTGATAACCAGGTACCCCAGAGAATATGATCAGGGTATCTTTTGCCAGCTGGCCCAGGAAAATTCCCCTTGGCTACCATTAGAGAAAACACCCAAAGTACCTTCAAAGTCTCTTGAACAATTCCCTAATTTTCCCTCATGTGACTTGTATGTGGGTGAAGGTTGAAGGCTGACAAGCTGATTTGATAATATCTCAATGTATCCTGTCACCTCAGTTTAGGGTATGGCATCTTTGAATTTTTTGCTACTTTCCAATTGACTAGAACAATTCTCAGTTGTTTTCATAGTGGTACAATAATGAGTGCTGATTTGGAAATGGTAAATAACACAATTTTACTGTTCTATTCATGAAGATCTGGATGACCATATTGATCCGTGGGCTGCAGTACATTTCAATGCCAGAGAAGGGCTCTCTGGTCATCACAGAGGCGTTATTTACATTTCAGGTTTAGCACATGGCTGGTCAGTTGATGGCACTGGAACTGTCACACCATCTGTGGCTGGACTCAAAGACCTATTTGGAGACTTATGTTGCAGATCCTGTACCACCTACACAGTAGGGGCTTTGCCTTCCTTTGCCAAATCTGTGTCCTAGATTTTATGACAACATCTACACTGGAGATTAAGAAATGTTGATCATCGCAAGCAGAAAAAAACAAAAGGCTTTAATGAGTTTCTGATGACAACTTCTTGTATTACCTCCACATTTATTGCACTAGTAATCTAGAAAAACAGGTTATATTCTCTGGGAACTTTGAGTATTCCAGAAATAGTTGATGATCCAGAAATAGGATGAAAATACAAGAACAACTAAGACAGAGGCCATTGTGTTTTACAATTTAGACACAGGCTGATTTTAAATAAAAGATACACACCCGAAATATCTCTTCCCCATAAAAACCACTTTCAGTAGGAAGGACTTTACCTTAGTTTACTCATCATTGCCCACAATATGGCTTGCAGTTTCCTTAATTATAACTGTGTGTTCTTGTGTACTTGCATATTGTTCTGCCTCTTATTGAATAAATTTAGAATTTCCTTCTATTCCCTTCTGTTACACTCCTCTTTATCTTTCAATAGCCCAACCTGATAGCCCCTCACTTGTAAAGACCAGCCCTTTGTCCAGGCAGTGGTTGATGATCTAGCCTCTCTATCATTTCTGACAAAACTCTATTCTTTTTAGAATCCACTATGCTGACTGTCTATCTACTCATCTTCTTCCTTCCTTCCTTTATTCTTTCTTTCTTTTTTCTTTCTTTCTTTTTCTATCTATCTATCTATCTATCTATCTATCTATCTATCTATCTATTTATCTATCTATCTTCTATCTATCTTCTATCTATCATCTATATATTGATTATCTATCATTCTATCTATCTATCTATCTATCTATCTATCTAGCTATCAATCTTCCTCATCTATCTACCAATCCTCATCTATCACCTATTTATCATCCTCTCTTGCTTATTGAATATGAGTTCATCTAAAGTGGAAACTATATTTGATTCATTTTTTTACCCTGTGGTATCTTATATATAGTAGGTATTGAAGTAACTGAATAATAAAAGGATTTATGAGTAATAAAGTAAGTTCCAAACACTGAATATTTTCAAAAGAAGCTGTAGGTTGTTTGGTTTCTTTTTTCTTTGGCCTTTGTACTTTCATTAACCAAAAAGTTGGTTCTGGCTGCTGTCAAGCTCTTTGAAGCAGGGACAGGAGATTTCAAAACAGTGCTGTGTACACAGAGCACAGATGCTTCTCAGTGTTTTTGACTCAAGTCCCTCTTTTGCCAAGTTAACAGGAAGCCAACGAAACAGGAGGCAAGGCATGTGTCTACTCTATAGCAGCTTTCCCGATTCATGTGGTCGAGCAAACACAAATGCCTTATTATCTGGTGTTTATCAGGCAGTGGGCAAAAAGTCCACTTGAATGAATCATGAGAGGGGTCTTTGCCATCAATGGGGGAAGCAGTGATGAGGGTGATGTGAGGAGGGCTAAGGTAGCAATGCTTCTTTAGAGTGAGCAATTGGGATGTAGTGGTGCTAGATTGAATGAGATATCTCTGCAAGTAGGAGCTGAGGTAAAGAAAGTATTCATTCTTCAGCCATCACTTTAATTCATTCTCTTCCTTTCTAGCTCTATATTCACTTACCTTTATGCCATCTTTCACACAGCACCAAAGAATATATTTCTTATCATGCTTCTGCCTTGTGTACTGTCATCAAAATTTTCAATGACTTTTCATTGACTTCCTTAGCATGACTTTCAACACTCTCTACTATTCAGTCCCTTCTTGCCTCTTTAGCCTCATCTTTGCTACTCTCTGCCTGGTATATTAAATGGTAATATTTGTCTATTTGCATTTGTTTATAAATAGCTTAAATGCAAAGAGTGTATCTAATTTATTTCTTTTTCCTTAGCTATGAGCATATTTTCTGGCATGTAATAGAAGTTCAATAAATGTAAGCAACATTGAGGTCTGGTGTCATCACTTATACATTTCTATTTTTAGTTTCTACTACATTTCCTAGTATCTTGTGAGTGTGCAAACAATTTTTGTTTAAACAACTTGAACTGAACGGGGACCCTCCACAGCAATAAATGTTTGTTAAATAATTTTTTTTTCTGAGTTTGATACCTGTCTTCCACTGCAGCTAGTTTCTTCTAATTATCTTCAGAGTATGAGAAGTTCAGTCAGCTAGCTGAGGTAGATCTCTGAAGCTGGTCTTCATTGCCCCTCTTTAGTAAAGCCAACATTTGTATCCTATTCTCTTTTCTAGATTTACCTTGTCTGTTTGATAGCTAACTGTCCCAACCTTAAGTTATAAGTTCAATTCAGTTTAATGAAATTTGATAGCCATATTTTTGTTAATTTAATACATAATATTGAGCTAAAATAGTTTTTCTAATATTTGATCATTCTAAACTTAGAAATGGTAGCCTAATATGGTAGGCAAATACATTTTTATCTTTTTAAAACTTTCTATCCTTGTTCTCTTGGTAATCTGATAAGGGTAGAACATCAACTATATTGCAACAGTACTTGGGATAAAAATAATTGAGCACTGTAAGATTGAAAGAACTATTTTATATTTCATACATAAGTAGAATCATCCAATAATTGTTTTCCTGAGCCTGGCTTATTTCAGTTAGCATAATGTCCTCCAGGTCCACTGATGTGGCAAATGGCAGGATTTCCTTCCTTTTAAAGGATGAATGATATTTCATTGTATTCATAAATCAGATGTTCTTTATTCATTAGTCCATTGATGAACATACATGTTGTTTCCATAACTTGGCATCCTATATAATAAAAGCCTAGGTGGTGTTGCACTAAGTCGTCACAAGATGGCCAATGCAACATCACAAGATAACCACTGCGACATATCCACAAGATGGCCACCACAAGATGGCCACCACAAGATGGCCAGCAGGGGAGGGCAGTTGGGGGCAAACAGGCCATCAGGGGAGGGCAGTTTGCAGCAAACAGGCCAGTAGGGGAGGGCAGTGTGGGGCAATTGAGCTGGCAGGGGAAGGCAGCTTGGGGCAATCAGGCCAGTAGGGGAGAGCAGGTAGGCATCAATCAGGCTGGCATGGGATTGATTAGGGGTGATCAGGTAGGCAGGCAGGTGAGTGATTAGGAGACAGCAGTCCTGGATTGTGAGAGGGATGTCCAACTTCCTTTTTAAGCCTAATCCCACAGGGGGTCCCAGATTGGAGAGGGTGCAGGCCGGGCTGAGGGACACCCCCCCCCCTCCATGCACAAATTTTGTGCACTGGGCTTCTAGTTTGCAAATAATGCTATAGTAGACATGGGAGTACAGCTATCTCTTTGAGATCCATATTTTAGTTCTTTTAGCTATAACCCTAGAAGTGGGATTGCTGAGTCATATGGTAATTCATTTTATTATTATTTTTATTGTTGAAAGTATTATAGATATCCTCTCTTTTTCCCCATTGACCCCTTCTAGCCTGCACTGACCTCTTACCCCAGGAATTCACTACACTATTGTCTGTTTCCAGGGGTTATGCATATGCATATTAATTCTTTGGTTTACTTCTTCACACCTCCACTCACCCCCACCTTCCCTCTGAGATTCATGAAATCTAATGAAAAAAATAAACTGATGAATAAATAGATCTAGAGACATAGAAGCATGTCTTGAGGACTCTCCATATTGATTTCCATAGTGCCTGAACCCTTAACATTTCCACCAGTGGTGGGGCCAATGAGAAAACTGAACAATTGATTAAACCCATTTACTCATTCTGTTAATTTGATAGGCCAGGTAATTTTTTAAAAATCATATTTGGCATTGGAACAGAGCAGGGTGGGTTTAATTCAGGTCATTCTTATGTGAGTGAATTGCCTTTCAAGACACATTGGGTTGCTCCTAGGCTTTTATCACTCTATTCTAAGCCTTGGGAAACTGAAAATTTAAGTTTTTATAGGTGGCAAAAGCTGTCAGAACTTTTGGTTTTAGTTCTTTACTCACCATCTTGGATTCCTGCTTCATGTTGTGTAACTTCTGATCAAGATTCCATATCTCAACTTTTAAACATGTTTACTCAATTGTTCAGCCTTCCATAATTGTTATTATTACTGTGTTTGGTGTGGAGAGGATTTATTTAAGTACCTTACCATATAACCCAAAGGTGTTAAGCATATGGTTTGATGAGTTTTGACAGATGTAAATACTCATGTAATTACCACCCTGATTAGGATCTAAAATGTTTCCATATTTCAGTAAATTCCAGTGATCCCCTCACCAGGCCACAATGCTATCCACAAAAAAACAAAACAAAAAAATAATTTTTTAAAAAAAATATATATTTTATTGATTTTTTACAGAGAGGAAGGGAGAGGGATAGAGAGTTAGAAACATCAATGAGAGAGAAACATTGATCAGCTGCTTCCTGCACATTCCCTGCTGGGGATGTGCCTGCAACCAAGGTACATGCCCTTGACCGGAATCGAACCTGGGACCCTTGAGTCCGCAGGCCGACGCTCTATCCACTGAGCCAAACTGGTGAGGGCCAAAAAAATAATTTTTAAAAATTTTGTCTGTTCTGCTCCAAAATGTTATTTAAGTAGTATCAGATAGAGTCTATATATACTAATAAATGGGTAATATACTAATTAGACCAGATAGACTAGACATTTTCCAAACATCATTCTGGACATCCTTTCAGACAAAGCCAGGAGCAAGGCCGGCCTGCAAACTGCCCACGGCCCCTCGCCCAGGCCAGCCCCACCCCCAGTGGAGACCTTAAACCCCAATCTAGGGCCCTCTTCAGGGCAGGCCAGCTGGCCCCCACCTGTGCACCAGGCCTCTCTCCTAAAAGGGTAACATGCAAATTGACCCTAATGGCAGAACGACCAGAACGACTGCTGGACTAGTCACTATGAGGCTCACTGACCACCTCCTAGTTCCTTTCCCCAGACAGCAGGCTCTGATCACCTGATGACCACCTGTGGCAGGGGCAGGGCCAGTGAGAGGGAGGGGAAAGTCCACCTCTCAGTTCCTTCCCTCAGCCATCAGGCACTGATCAGGTGATGGTAAATGGAGAACTGGGGGTGGGTGGTGATGGGGGGTGGGGCTGGCTGCCAGCAGCTGGGGAAGATTGCCCCATCAAAGGCCAGGCCTAGGGACCCTACCACTCATGAATTTTGTGCACTGAGCCTCTAGTTTATTTTATAACCAGCTAGTTTCACTGAGCATCACAATTTTCAGATTCATGCATACTACTGTGTTTATCAGTACTTATTTCTTTTTTATGTTGACTAGCATTCCATTGTTTGAATATACAATAGTATATTCATTCATCTGATAATGGACATCTGCGTTATATGCAGATCTCTGCTATTATAATGCTAGTGTATAATTTTTTTTTGGTGGAGTTATATTACCATTCTCTTGGGTTATTAAAAGGTAGAATTACTAGGGCAACTTATTTGGAAAATTATCCACCTAATATTTTTAAAATTTGATTAAAAAACAAAGCCAGCCCCAACCACAGGAAAGTCAGTGAAACTAAGCAGGCTAAATTCTAGTAAAACCATATAATAAGCAAATGGTTTAAAATGAAAGATAAAGATCATGTCTTAGAGATAACTTAAGAAAAAGAAACTACAGGCAAGGGGACATCTGAATGACGTATGATTTCTCATAAGAAAGATTGAATGACTGAAGACAGTGAAATATTATTATAATGCTGAAAAAATAATTTGTTAGCTTAAAATTCTATAAACATGAAAATATTTTTGAAAAATAAAGTAAGATAGAGGCATTTCCAAATACACAAAAGTTAGAAGAATTTGTCAATGAACTATCTGCACCACAATACACGTTAAGGGTGACTGGGCTTTCTATAAGTCCTCTTTCCTTCCTTGACATCCCATTGCTACCTGCTCAGCTCTCTCAGCCATGGGCATACCATTGTCTCTGTGGGTTTGTCCTCCCTCATCACCTACTTGACCTTCCAGTAGCACCTTTGCTACCGCTTCTCCTCTTTCTTTGGAGTATATTCGTTTTATTTTCTAGGTTCCTAATGCCAACATAACTGTTTTTCTTTAAATATTGAGTACACCATTTTTATATTGTTACATTTCATATGTGATATCTTTGGTCATCTAAAGAAATTTTTCATTTGTTATTTCTGTTGAATCCTATGGTGGTTTGTTTCCTTTTGTGTTAGTTAATATTTTACTGGTTCAATTTAATCTGAGCACTCCCCTGAGGGTATACATTGATCATGCTTTCCTCCAGAGGGTTTCATTTGTTTCTATTGGAACTGTGGGCACTGCTGGTTTAGTGCCACATTAGTCCTCTCAGATTGGGAAACTTCCAGATTCATCTTCTCTA